>JAQQSK010004010.1:0-68371 GCA_028658325.1 Potorous gilbertii | reverse complement strand
ATAGAAGAGAGGGCAGATTGGTGATATGGGTAATTAGAATGTCCAGTGTATTGGGGAGGGGGGAGGGGACAAAAAAAACCCAACTAGTTAGTTTTACAAAGGTAAAAATCAAATTAGAAGATAACTATGGACTATATATGGTTAATTACAATGCCTATGAGTTAACCTATTCAAACAAACTATTGGTATTCCCAAGCAGGAAATGGATAAAATAAAATTTATCCAATTATCCAGGCTCTTTTTCTTGCAGAAATTAAAATGATATGAAGCAATCACCATAAGGAGAAGGTTTGATCTCCTACCTAGGATCATCAAGATGAAACTTTAGAGAAAACAAACATTTAAAAAAATAGATCAGACTTGCCATCCTTTCTCTAGAAACATATTCTTATCCTAGATGACAGTGTGACATTTGGACACTAACACTTGTGTATCTGATTTGCTATAAGGAAATATCAAGAAAATCAAGGACCAGACTAAGTATTCATAGAAAAAAATCTTCAAGAGGGAAGGGAATTTCCATGACATTGATGGATTGATTTTTAAGACATGTGAATGAAAGGTGCATCATTTAGAAGAAAAAGATGAATCTCTTCACCTTCTTTGTACAAATCATTGGAAAAAAATAATAAGTTGCCTACTCCCCAAAATGAGGCAATGAATAGGGAACACATTAGTAGCTACTGATTCATTTGCCTGTTTATTCATCTTTATAATATCTTTTATAAAAATGATCTATGTATATATATGTATATATATATATATCAGGGAAAATAAGAGGACAGGAAGGCTTTTGCCAATTATTTTCTACAAAAGAACATATCTTCTCAAGTTACAAATTTGACTGAAAAGTAAAAGGAGTACAAGATGCCAGTGGGTTTATTGTTAATTTTTTAAAACCAGTTGATTCTTTAGAGTAAAATTAAGCCTTAAAAGGTCCTTCCCCAACATGGTATCTCCTATGAATATGTAAAGTCATTTAAGATTCATTGACAGATTCTGCCACAGATCATTTTGTCCAATGATTCTTTAATTATCAACATCAAATAGGCATAAAACACAAAGATGTATGAAATAGCTTGTGAGGGTGAAGTCCTCAGATGTTCTTCCATACAGATATCATTAAGCTAATTGCATCAAGCACCAGAATACAGTGGACCTCATTGTAAAAGTTTGATAGGCATGAAAAAGATGTCTAGCAATTCATTTAAGAAAGATCAGATAAATCAAGCGTCAACAAACTACAGCCCTATGGGCCAAATCCATGCTTTCATGGATGTGGGCACTCCCTCCAACACTATGTAGACTACTGTCTATTTTTATGCAGCCCTTGAGCTAAGAATGGTTAAACTTTATCTTAAAATGTAAAAAACATTGCCTAGCTCACATGTGTGGCTTTCAGGACCATAGTTTGCTTACTTCTGAGAGATGACTATGTCCACACTAGGACATGAAGTTAAATGAGCAGAGAGCACTGATTTATTTAATCAATAACTTACATAGACAGATGGACAATGAGCCTGCTCAAAAGTTGAATGGGAGGAAGAAAATAGGCTGGATTATATTTGAGAAATTGTATAGGCCTTAACTGTCATTGAAAAACAAACAAAAAACCAAACACACATTAAAACAAAACCTCCATCTTTCACATCAGTGTTCTCCAGGACAGGTAGGAGGCACAGCGGATAGAATGCTGGGCCTGGAGTCAGGAAGACTCATCTTCTTGAGTTCAAATCTGACCTCAGACACTTACTAGTTGTGTGACTCTGGACAAGTCACTTAACCGTTTGCCTCAGTTTCCTCATCTGTAAAATGAGCTGGAGAAAGAAATGGCCAATCACTCCAGTATCTTTGCCAAGGAAACTCCAAATGGGTCATAAGGAGTCAGATACAACTGAAATGGCTGAACAGCAACAACCAAATCATGCAGTAAATTTGTCCGACTGTGAATCACGGAGCACCATAATATCCAAAGGTTCAAAACTGCAAGTTCATTGGAGAGACATACAGTTGATGTGAGTAGCCAGTGGCCTATTGACAGTGATAATCTGCACTACTAGAAGTGGAATTAAAGATATCATCCAGGAAATATACGATCAGAGAAAGTGGTGTATTCATTACATGGAGAGAGAGGAAAGGAGAACAGATGGCCAGGAGAAATATTGAAGTGTTGCCCTAGTAGATGCAGAGCATTTAAAAGCCTGGAGAAGAGTGGCTAGGATGTTGCATAAATCTTCTCTGAAGAAATGGATAAGAATCACACGTAATGAGGAGGTATGATTGGATTTCAGTCTACACAGTGTTGGAGAGAGTGCCCACATCCATGAAAGCATGGATCTATTGAGTCTTTGCAGTACAAGTTTTCATTGCAAATGACTAGAAATTAAACTGATTTTTATCATATACTTAAGTTCATCATATATTAAATATAAGGTGTTCGTCTTTCATTCTTGCATTAAGGTACTCGTTTTCTTTCTGAATGGAGCCTCACAAGCAACATTAAGAAATGACAATCTATAAATTGTAAAATCTCTGTAGCTGACTCATTTTCCTTTGAAATTACCAAGTCCAGTTCATCTGGATTAGCCACCACCACTTCAATCTTCCTCCTTCTTCACTCTCCTCACCTTCTTTATCATTCCCATGACCCATTTTATCCCATGTCAAGAAACATATACAAAAACCCATGTTCCTTGTGCCACTTCTCATCATCCTTTCTGGCCACCCTTCCTCTTTGTGATTTATTGCTGTTTCTTGGCCTTCATTTATCAATTTTTTCCCGTGCAACCACTCTCATTACTGTCTGTCCATCTATGTCTGCCTATCTTTTCCTCTCTGTCTCCTTCCCCGTGACAGAAACACAGGTTCTCCTGCTTTCCAACAATGCTTCCTCCCTAGATCTTTCTTACAGCGCTACTCAGACATTCTCCTTGTTGACCTATATCCATCATGCAGCAAGTATTGTTAACTAATTTACTTATTCTGGAGGATAAAGGTGGCCTCCTGACCAAGTAGCTCTCTTCTGCTTCACCCCTCCCCAAACAAGAGTTGGCCATCAGCTCCGACTGCATTATTCCTGAAAACAAGAGGTAAACACTAAGGTAGTACTTGAGGTGCTTAGGAAGCAAGAGTATTAGAAGAAGGAAAAAAAAGAAAAAATGGTATTTACTGGCACAGTATGAAACAACTTTGAAATTGTTTAATGGGTTTAAATGCTTAAATCACTCAAATTATAATGAAGAAAAGCACTGTGTGATCATCACTACCACCAATGATGTATTAATGAAGTATTGGGCAACTTGCTAGGGGCTGGGGACTTGGACCCTACCCTCAAGAACCTTTCGATCTAGTTGCCGATGTAGAATGAAGACATTTAGAGGAAAAAGATGAATCTCTTCACTTTCTTTGTACTTATACTCTGGCAAGGAAACTATTACAGCTGCTTAGTCAAGATGGGAAAGGAAGATTACCCTAATGCTCTTCTGGTCGGTCAAGAAACCAAGTGAAACATTGAAAACCCATTTATTCCAATGTTGAGTTGGGTTTCAAGAGTCAAGGAACACAGCACTTGCACTCATATACTACCATTTGCTATGGAGACACCCCGGTGAATTGAGGATGGGCAACTGCTATTTCCTTTGTTTTGCAGAGAATGAAACTTAGTCATTTAAGAGGAAAGTGACAGAATTCCACAGTCTTACATTTGGAAGGAACCTCTCCCATGGAAGTGGTATTCCAATGATTTCCTCCAGTGGATCCAATGGGATCAGGATTAGAATTCATTATCCTGTCTCCCAGACTTCCAAGTCATAGCAACAAATGTGGATTACAACAGCACCTACCTCATAGGGCTATTGTGAGAATCAAATGAAACAATATTTGTAAAGCAGTAGCACACAGTGCCTGGAACAGAATAGGAGTTTAATAAATGTTTGTTTCCTTCTCTTCTCCTTCACAAAATTCTAAAGAGGTCTGTGACTCAAAAAATATTAAGAAAGATTGTCTGCTATAAAGTTTCTGGGAAGTAATGAAGATATTCCAGCAATATGTTTTGTCAGAAAATCCATCACCAGAGGCAGAAATAATATGGGAGGCAAAGGAGAATATTTGAGGACTTGAATTTCCTACTCCACAAAAATTGGGCACCCTTCATCCTCTTCCCCTCCAGGCAAAGTGAGCAAAGGGTTTTCAGTTCTCTTAGCTTGTGTGGGAGATGTTCTCACCTTTTGGGGAACAGTTGTCTGTCAAATGAAGTGTTGACTACACATACATGACTTCAGTTATCTTGCAGCTTTGCAGATAAGAGGTTCACACTTGAGACAACATTATAGGCAACCACTCTACAGCCACTGCTGTCAACACTGACCTAAGTGATGAAGGATTGGAATTCCCCCCATGCCATCCAGTACCCAAGATGGGTGTTGTTAAAAGGAGTTTCATCCTCAGTTGGTTTTTTAATTGAAGCATATGATGCGCTCTCTCTCTCTCTCTCTCTCTCTCTCTCTCTCTCTCTCCCTTTCTCTTTTTCTCTCCTACACACACACACACACACACGCACACACACACACAAAATAAACTCTTGACAGTATGATACTGGACTCTTCCAATGCCTTTATATTATTTTCAATGCATATTCTGAAGGAAAAAGTTGTCCCAATTTCCGATGAGAAAATGGTCACTTTATTGAAAAAAAGGAATACAGGATTAAAAAAAATCAAAAGACAAACTTTCAGTTAGGTGGTCAAGTATATTCCCTCATTATTTCTACATGTCTGAATAGATCCAAAATGTGCAGATTTATGATTCATGTAACTCGCCCTCACACAGAGAGAAAAATACATCTCTAAGTTTGTACTCACAGTGGGAACACACCAAGCCAGATACATAAATAAAATTTTGGATTCCTTCATATCAATATCATGGGTTATAAAGTCAGATAATTTTGTTGCCAGTTTTCAATGAAAAACTTTCTTAGAGAGATAGCAAACTTACTGTTTCTCCGAACTTAGGCATAATTAACTTTAAAAATATTAAGACTGTTCTTTGCCTAATTTAGCAAATTTGAAAAGTGCATCATTGTTAGTTCTTAATGATGAGTTCAATCTTAGTCTTCTAGCTGGGAGATGAAGGAGGAAGAGGAGGAAGAATATTTAAAGAAACAAAGGAAAGAATTGCTTTCACCAACTGAGGCTGCTATGGATCACCCTACTTAAAATGCAGGAATTGGAAAGTAAAATGGCACTCTTCTCAATGACCCAGTTCCAGGTAAGAAATGAGCTATAAATGGGAACAACTCTAGTTTGCCAAACAGAACCCTAGGTAGGCATACACCTTGCCCAAAGGAGTTACAGGAATCTTCTCATGTGAGCAGGAAAGTAATATTTAGTATTTAGATTTAACTGGGATCATGGATGCAAAGACCTTTCAAAACCATATAAACATGAGTTATTATTCTTTGCAGTATTTGACAGTGCCAAGTGACATTAGCCAGGAGGCTCCCTGGGCCCTTTTCAGATAGTCCCATTGTGGCCACTCCCACTTCCGTCACAGTAATGTCTAGCCCTTAATAATTAACAGTCAACTAAATGAATACCTATTCAATCTCTTCTAGGTACCTGGCCCTGTACCCGAAACTTGGAATTGTAAATAATTATAGAATTGTTAGGTAGGAAGGGCTCCTAAAAGATGATCTGTAAATTCCTGTTCCCAGTTTTGAGGTATTTCTATCTCCTTGAGTCTCTCCATATATAAATGTTTCCCTTCTGAGAGGCTTCCAGGAAATAAAATTCCTTCTGTAACATCTTTTAAAGTTATTTTTTCCTTTTCACTTATCTATTACTGTATATATCTGGCCATGATTCTGGGTAAGTCAGTCTGCTATATACCTCTTATTTGCAATTTAAGCCCATTTTCTCTATTTTTATCTTCCAGAGAGCTATTTAGAGGATTCGTAACATCGTATGAGGTACTGGATAGAAAGCAGTTGAAAATCTTATTTCTCACAACTGCCTTGCAATAAAAGGAAAAAAAATGACAACCAACAAATTAACAACTGAAACTCAGTCATTAGAACATGAACTATTTTTCTATTTGCAAATAAGCTTTAATCCTCTCCTGATTTTCTCTTCCTGATGTCCATAGATTGTCACAAACTTACTCTATACGTAGGGGTTCTCTATGTTGAAGTCTTTCTAATTTTCTTCAACATCTCATTTCCCAGTTCTTTTGCTTGCCCTACTATCCTTTATGGAAGGCTCCAGCTTTTTAATATGGACTATCAGATGTACTTTAGTGCAACTATGAGGTCAAGTTAAGTTTCATAATTATAAAATGATTTTTAAAATGACACGAATACCATTCCTTCCATGTTAATGGCTTTCAAAGTAATAGTTAATAGTAATAATGTCTTGTACTATGTTATTTTTTTCATAATATATATATATGTTGCAAATATAAAAACATATATACAACACAGACCCAAAATACAGGGAGGCTCCATAAATATCTGCCTATGCACTTCCATGAATATTACTTTGGACAAAACAAGAAAGCATATTCAATTCTGATTTCTGGCTTTTAATTTCATAGCACTGTGGTAATCTCATTGGTGATGGTATAAGCAATCTATTTTCTTCAGTTACAGTATGTTGCTGCCTGTCAAATCTTGGAGTTGCCAGTGAGCATTTTCAGGAAATTTTCCAGATCTATTTTTAGAAATAATATAGACTTTGCTATCTAGTTTTCAGCCATGAGATGTTTTGGCACACACCAAGGTGGTTGCTGTAGCAGCAACGTGTGGCATCTCAAACCACAGACACCCTGCTCCTGGTACTAGCAGCATTAACAGACTATAGTTTTTCTTGAGTAATTTTTGTGTCTATTTTCAGATTCCTCTGAAAACATCAGAGTTTCTTGTTTCTCAAAGTTTCAGGGAAAAGAAAAATACAACTCCTAACTTATTCCCCTACAACATTGTCTTCCCTCTCTTCTTCCCTCCAAAAAAATTGCTCACCCTATAGCAGAGGTTCCTGAACTTATTTTACCTTTTTTTAAATTACTCAGCACCCTTCTGGAAATCTTTCTTTAACCCTTTAGTTTCTTTTGAAATTTGTGTCATTTCAGAAAAATATAATTTTAAAAAATGCATCATAAATTTAATAATTTATTGCAAATTTGTGGGTTATTTCTTGCATTGAAATTTTGAAGACACAAGATTGCATCACAAAACTGTATAAAATTGTATTGTAAACAAGTCATTACATGCACATATTCCTCCCAATGCATTCTTGACTTCCCAACAACCTAAGACAAGCCTACCTGCCAACACCTGCTTATTAGGAACTGCTGGCAGACAACCAACGATAGTTTACAACTTGCATTGTGTGTTTATTTGGAAAATAATGTAATCACTATGTCTTTAACTCTGTTACACAACAGATGAAACATGTATGAATGGTTTTTCAAAATTTTCTTCTCTTCTTTTTTTATGCTTCCACCACCCCCTTATTTTTATTCAACTCCCCCAATTGTATCCAAGGCTACTGCTGCTCCGTATCATTCCAGTGCCCTGCAGGTGGTAGTATCACCCACTTTGGGAACCTCTACTCTATAGCAATTTCATGATAGATAACAAACCACTACATACAATAGCCTGTGTATTTGTTTTGTTTGTATGGTTTCATCCAAGTCACTGTTGCTTTAGAAGATCTGGGATTCTAGTTTAAAAAAAATGTGGCCTTCTGTGGTCAAAAAGAGAGTAAATTATTTGGGCTTTCTTCCTGTTGGATGGTTTGGTTGCTCACAGTTGAATAGCTAAACCACTATATGTGGAAGTACTGTTATGAACTCCATAACGCACAGATTCCTTATTTCACATTGATCTAACAATCTAACATTTAAATATCTTGACATTTAAATGCCAAGGTTTTAGTTTTGATCTGACTGAAATTTAAATTTTAGCCTGTTCTGAGTGAGCCAAAGGACAGCAAAATTACCATCATGGGTCAAAATCACAGGTCATCTAAGCCGCCATGCCATTCCTGAAGGACACCATGTTGGAGGTAGGGGCACAGTTGCTTTCCCTGAGTTCAGTCTCAAAAAACATGCAAAACCCCCTACTTCTCTCTACTTTTTCATTCTGTATCTACTATATAAAAATTTATTTAAGCCCTCTTGAACCTATTTTTAACTGCAGTTTATACTACTGTTTTGAGATGGTTTTTAAAAAATCTGTCCTGAATTTATATTTTCCAAAATTTAATTAGTTCCAAGTTCTAATCTACTGAAATTAGGTGAATGAATGGGTTATTTATAAAAGAAGGATGGCTCTACAAGGCAGGGGAAAAGATATTGGTTGTCATCAATTTGTGACTGACAAGCAAGAGCTTTACTACTGTAAAGTATGCACTGTGAACCATGTTTCTTGAGCAGGAAAAAAAGTGTATACCACCTTAAATTCTTGTGGCCCCCAGCAAACCTCCAGGAAGTCCTTTTCTAAATCACTTGGTGCCCTGGAGTCATCTTTCAGGTCATACATGCTTGCAATCTCAGTATCATCTCCCACTGCTCACTCTAACTCACCTCCCATGTGCAATGAATTACCAAGTCTTCTTATCTTTGCCTCTACAACTCTCCTATCCCTTTTCTCGATTCACATAGCCACCTTTCTATTTCGAAGTCCTCATGATCTAATGAGGACTAGTGTGATAGCTTCCTAACTGACATCCCTGTTTCATGTCTCTCTCTTCTCTCCAATCCATCCTTCACACAGCTGCCAAAACAATATTTTAAAAGGTCAAGTCTGACCATGTTACCCCTCTGCTCAAAAAAACCTCCAGGGTCTCCCTATTGCCATTAGAATGAAATCCTCCATCATTTGAGGCTCTTTACAATCTGACTCCCACCAACCTTTCCCGTCTCCTAATGGACATCACTCCTCTTGATTTATGGTTCAATTAAACTGGTCTACTTGTTGAATCTCTCCTCTCTGAGCCCTTTCACATTCTAATGCCATGTCTAGAATGCACTTGTACCTCACTTCCATTTCCTAGAATCCATAACTTTCTTATTGTAATGTAAAGGAGAAGCATGAACTGATACAAAGTGAAATAACCAAAGGAAGGAAAACAAAATAAACAATGACTATAGCAATGTAAAATGGGGGAAACAGCAACCTAAAACAGTCAAAAAATTATTAAGAATAAAAGAAAAAAATTATTAGAAAATACCTCCTCTAATTCTTTAATTCTTTATGGTGAGGTAGTGACATAATTCAGGACATTGCATATAATGACGGTGTATGTGTGTGTGTGTGTTTTAACATACTGATTAGTTTTTGCTGAATTTTGTCTTCTTTTTGTTTGTTATAGGGGAGGATACAGGAGGAAATCTAGGCAATATAAATACAAAAGAAATACATACATACATACACACATATCATATATATATCTCCAAGGTAATTTTGAGTAGGGGTAGGTAGGCATAAGTAGCTAAAGTGATCAGGAAAAGATTCATAAAAGAGGTAGAATCTAAGCTGAGCTTTAAAGAAAGCTACAAGGGGAAGCTAGGTAGTACAGTGGATAGACTGCTGGCCCTGGAGTCAGAATACCTGAGTTCAAATCTGGTCTTAGATACTTACTATGCTCCTTGAAGGAAAGAATTATTTGGGGTTTTTGGGGGGTCATCATCAATTAGCATAGTTCCTGGTACACAACAGGTACTTAATAAATGCTTGCTGATTAACTGAAGGATCGCAGTAATGGTAACTGGCACAATGCCATCATTGATACCAGTTTCATCAGCTGCTAATCTGTAGATGGCGAGGCTCCCCAACAGGACTGTCTTCCAGAAATGGAATATTTGCTCTCTTCTTATCTCTTAGGGAAACTGTCTTCTTAGGAAAAGGGAAAAATGGCAAAAATTATAAAACTACATGTGATGCAAAGAAAATCTATAGATAACTGGTCCTTTTTATTATTCTTTGTACATGGAAATAAATGGTTTGATGAAAATAAAATCAAAACTGTTGAAATCACAGTGATTGCTATATTCATAATAAAACTAAAAGTACTCTATCAGGTCATCTTGGAGATAACATCAATAATGGTTGGCATTTACATAGTGCTTTAAGGTTTAATGTTTTCAAAGTGCATCGTAAGTATTAACTCATTTAAGCCTTGCAATGACTCTAGGAGATAGGCACAAGAGGTGGTGTGCGCCTTCCTTATCTGTTACATCACCACCTTTTATTTGCTTACATTTCCCCCATTTTGCAATTCCTGTTGTATTCACCTTATGTTATTCCTCATTTTACAGATGGGCAAAACAAGACCTGGGGAAGTTAGGTTACATCTATGTGATTACACGATCAATAAATATCAAAGGCAAGAATTTTATTCTGGTTCACGTCTTTCAAGATTTCTAGGTATAAAGAATTTCTCAGAGCTTTTCTTGCTGGCCATTTTTGGTGATTAATCATTCTAAGAGTTACAAAATTCTCTCATGTCATTGAAATGGAGACTAATTGATTATGATCCTTCTCAGGGACTTGAAAAGTAAGTCACGAGGTAGGCTTCTCTAGACAGAGAAATAAAATTCCCTTAGTTTTCCTCCACAGAACCTGTGGTTGCTCTTCTCTGAATCAAATATAGACATAATCTAAAGTAACTCACAAATAAATTCACTGCAAATGTGCAGAACCAGATACAGAGTTAAATTAAAACATAACTAGAGAATTCGAATCATAGAATGTTTAGAGTGGAAAGCATAGTGAAGATCACCTGGCATGTTTTTTTCAGAAACCAAAGGCCCTTTTCCAGCTTTGTGCCTCTGTTTACTAAATTTTCTAGAACTAGGATATCCTTCTTTTCTCTTTTCATAGTACCTGTTTTCTAGAGTCCATTTCAAATGATTGTACCTTCTCCGTGGAACCTACCTTCACTCCATACGAATTGCAACCTTCCCTCTCAAATTATGTATGTGTGTACATACATATATGCACAAAACAGATAAATGTATTATATGTGTGTGTGTTTATGTGTATATCTAGACAGGTAACGCTAATAGAATTATCTGGTAAGTGCTTAGAGAGCACCATAAAATTAAATAGAATATATTTATATCATATTATCATATAACATATTAGATATAATATATTTATATTACAATACAGTCTATATGCTATATATTATATTCTACATTGTTATTTAATAAATTATACTATATTATATTATAGCATGTTATATATTACTTAATGTTATAATTATTATAGATTATTTAATATTATGGTACCCTCTAAGCTCTTCTCAGGTAAGACTATTAGTGTTACCTAGATGTGTTTACCTTATCTATACTTCATATCTCTTTGCAAAATATACTACTATACTTTGCATACAGTGACTATATTCACAAGTACTTAGTATTCAAAGTTATGTTAGGGGCATCAAGAGACAGTTAAAAGATTATTTGGCAGCAAATTTGGAATTCTTCATTCTACTACTAGCTCTGCTTCTAAGAATGTGACAAGAGGGATAGTTTTATACCTCAGTATTCCCATCTATACGATGAAGAAAACCATTATCTTCTTGAATATCGCAAAAATGAGGAATGAATCTCTTTAAACATAATTCCAATTCTTTCCTACAATATGCATTACTATAAGTATTTTTGTGCATGTGGGTCCTTCCCCTTTCTCAACCTTACTGGGGTTTATGCATACAAATGAATGGAATACTGTTACATAATAACGATGAATATGGCAAGTTCAAAGGAAGACAAGTATGAACCAAGGCAGAGTGAAATGAGCAGAATTAGAAAGACAATGTACAATCATGTACAAGAAAGTACAATAATGAAAAAGAAAACAAATCTGAAAGGCTTCAGATCAGAAGACTGTTGAAGCATGCTATCCACCTCTTGGAAGACAGTCGAAAGCCTAGAGGTATAAATGAGATTTAGGATTTCTGACACTGCCTATGTGTTGATTCATGGTGTTCTTTTCCCCCCTGTACTTTTTTATGACAAGGGAAGGATTCTATTAAGGAGATAAAATGGAGATAAAAAGCAGATAAAATGCAAGAAAAAGAGAAGAGAACAATGAAAACATTAAAAACAAAAAAACCACTATACAGAGAAAGCTAAAAGAAGTGAAGAAGGGCTCACAAACAAATTAAGAAATTATGTTACTACCTTGTTAAATTTAGAATCTACTTGGGAGAAATCCTATACTTTCAGAAGTTTCCAGTTTTTTTAAAAATATATTCTTCCTGTTCTTTGCACATGAAAATCAAATGTGCCAAGAACTGTGCTAAGTGCTGGAGATATAAGTAAAAATTGAAAATTTCTCTGCTCTCAAGGAACTTATAATGAAGGAAATAACCTCTGTGTGTGTGTGTCTGTGTGCGTAGACACACACACACATGAATATATACATACAAACAGACATACAAATATGTGTATACATATGTTTGTATGTATAGATAAGTAAAAAGCAGATACAATATAACCTTAGAGGGTAAGGCACTAGCACTTAGGAAGAGTGCAGGATGCTTGAGCTTATTGTTTTTTAATTTTATTTTTTAGTTAATTAATTTTCAGTTTTCAATGATCACTTCCATAAGTCTTAAATTTTCTCTTCTTCCCTCCCCACAACAGCACCCAGTCTTATGTGGGTTCTATACATACATTGTTATTAAACACATTTTCACATTAGTCATGTTGAATAGAAGAATTAAAACAAATGGAAAAAACCAGGAGAAAAACCAAACCAAAATAATACATAATACAAGAGAAAATAGCTTCATTCTGCATCCTGATTCCGTAATTCTTTCTTTGGATGTGGATGGCTTGAGCTAATTCTTAAGCTAGAGATTTTAGGTAGTAGGGATGAAGGGGGAAAGCATTCCAGGCATGGAAGATTTCTGGGTCTAAAAGTAAGAACAAAGCAGATGGAGCTCTATGTGAAGAAGACCAAGTGGGTCAGCATGGTGGAACAGTATGATTTGTCAATGGGAGCTGATGAGCTTTAAAAATCCCAGAGGGAACAGACAGTCAATGGGGTTTACTGAGTAGGGAAATGACATAGCCTTGAGACAAGTGGACCAATTAAATGAGGAGGTTCTTTTAACAGTCCAGGTGAGAACTGATGAGGGCCTCAACTTCAGTGGTGAGTGTGAGTGTAGAGAAGGGTATGGATGTGAGAGCTGTGGAGATAAAAGAAAAGTTAGCTGAGAAGGGGAGGAGATATGTAGGATAATCCCTCATGGAGATGGGAGAATCCTGAGAAACTTTTCTTTTTTTTGAAGGATGCCCAAGGGAAAGCTGATGACATTTGTAAGCTGTAGGGAAGATACCAGCAGCTGGGGGAATTTAAGAAACAGGTTAATGATATTTGAAATGTTTATCTTTGTTAATCATTGTTCAGTTCATAAAATGATTTTTTCTAACATTGATGGTCATGGTGTAATATTCTTAAGAGGCCAAGTCTCCTTTATCTTTCTGTCACTGGCAGCTGCTAACCTTTTACTGAATGCATGGGTATAAATCGAAAATGTTTTAACCTAATATCCACATGGGATCTAGAACAAGAAAAGCTAATTATGCACATAGCCTCATCTTTTATCTTCTACACTCTTGGAACATTAGACTTTGCTCACGTGGTAAATTCAGGTGATATTTCTATCCCAACTGAAGCCAGCTGTTTCCAGGGTAAGATTGTTAGCTTACTACTACCACCTAGGCTGAAGTTGATTCCGTTAAAGTGACAAGGGAACTCTATAAATCTTTTCTTAATCATAGGATTAAGCAATCCCCATTCAACAACTTCAGATATTAAACTGTCTGTTCCATTCATTGAAAGACCATCCTTTTGGCAATTCTTCCATGGCCCTGTGCCTACAACAGAACAAACATCTGTGTCCTTAAGCCTCCTTTCCACATATTCTGCTACATTTGATATAGGTCACACAATACTTGCTTTAAAATAAAAAAAAAAACTAAAGACTTTCCATTATGAGGTATTGTTATGAAAATGGATTCATGCTGAAGTGTTGTCATTCTCCACTGTTATGAGAACCAGGCATCAGAATTGTAATACCTGGAAAGTTAATGAGAAGTCTTACTATGAGTTCACTCATAGAGTCAGTAAAACCCTTCACCTTATTAGAAGCACAAAAAAGATGGGAAAGGAGGACTAACTGACTCCAGAAGTAGAGCTGTGGTTCAATAGAAGAGGTGAGATATTTTCCATTGAGTATTTTTTAAGTTATTATTTGATACTGGGTGAGAAAAAGGACAAGCATTTACTATTAGGAGGGAGGGGTTCACAATGCTATAGTGTAGATATGCTAACCTATCTGCATCTGAGTAGCTGTTATCTAGTTATTACTCCTTAAGTCGTATGCCCTGATATTATCTTTCTCCTTCCCTCCCCCTTCCTTCCTTCCTTCTTTTTCTACTTTTTCTGAGTTTGAGAACTCTTGCAAAGAAGTGCCCCTACCTTGGGGTGGAGCAGCAAGGTTGAGCATGGGAAAAGAAGATAGAAGAAGAAGATCCAAATAGAAAAGACATAGTGCATAAAGCCTTAGACAGAACCCTGGCTCTGGTATCAGAGGACCTGTGTGACCTTGGGTAAGCTACTTGACATCCATGAACCTCAGTTTCCTAATCTGTAAATTAAGGGGGTTGTACTATATGGCCTCTGAAGTCTCCTTATAATTTTATATCTATACCCCAAAGTATGGGAAACAGTTATTTTCTATGATATATTTCCTAACATAGTGGAGAATAATCTGATCAATTAAACTTGAAAGAGTCTGAGTTCAGGACAAAGTGTGTGTGTGTGTGTGTGTGTGTGTGTGTGTGTGTGTGTAAATAGAGTTTAAGATCTGTATAGGCCCTTGGGGAACATTTGGTCTTTATAGCTGGCTAAAAGACTTGCTCAAGGTCACTTCAGCGATGCAGTAGAAAGTGTAGGGGAAGGGGGAAAAGAACAAGCCTTTACTAAATACCTGCTATATGTCAGACATTGTACTAAGTAGGTTACAAATATCATCTTATTTGATATAAAATATGGACATGGAGTCGGAGGAATGCTTGTCGGTCTGGCATTTGTTCCTTGCGTTGTTCCCTGAGGTCACTTACTTCAACCTTCTAGGTCTCAATTCTCTCATGGGTAAAATGAAGGGGTTGGGTCAAATGACTCCAATGTCTCCGTATCTATGATCCCATGATTCCTTATGGCTTTTAAATAACTATGCTAGTGTGAGAAGCCAGGTCTCCTCTTCATCTGGCACTATTTTTCATAAAATATATTTTGGCAATAACAGAATAGGAAAACATTTCAATCACTTAAGTTAAAAAAAAGTAAGGTTAGAGCAAACTGGACATCTAGAATAACATCAGCCTAGAGCAATTTGTCTCTGCAAAGGGAAGATAATCCAAAATGATAGCTAATACAATAATGGCTTACATTTGTTTGGTGCTTAGAGAATTAACTTCAAATGGAGTGCACAGCTATCTCAGGAAGCTCTAATTGGAACACATAATTTGTCCTTCAGTTTTGCCAGATGGCTCTCTATCCAACCCATTGCTGCACCCTATGCTTGGGGATAGGACCAGTTCACTGTCAAATGATGTGTAAGTTTTAGTCTTTCTGAAACCTGTTCTGGAGTCAAAGAGGTGGTTCAGTGTTTGGGTTTTAAAGAGTCCCCTGCAAAATAAATTGAAATAACAACAAAAACTGAACCTTGATTATGTAAGAGGTGAAAGGACAGGTACAGGTATCTTAGAGTCTTAAACTGAAAGGAAGAATGATAGCTATGAGTGGATGTATAGGTTATACGAAAATCAAGAATAACCCGAAAGCAAATTTAAAATATATAATAGAAATCAAGGTAAAGATCTACTGTTCAGGAAAGGAGTAGACCAATATAGCCTGGAACTCCCAGTCAGAATTTCATGGAAGAGGTAAGACTTGAAGCGAAGCTACGAAATTCTTGCAAATTTGGTGATTAAAAAAAAATGGCTGCTGCTCAAGATGTTATTTTGCTTTGGATACTTGCAAATTTAATATGCTGTAAGCAATGTTAATGGATTTAATAATTTCTGAAAATTACTTGCCTTCTCCAAGGTCCACCTCTCCTTTTAACACTTAGCCAGCATTCTAAGAAGAATAAATGGTTATAAACGTTTTCCTTCACAACAGCACTGTGTGGTAGGTAGTGTAAATGTTTATCCCCACCTCTCAAGTTTACAGGTGAGGAAACTGAAACTCACAAATCTCAGAAGTGTCAGAGTCAGCTTCAAACCCAAGGCTCTTAATCCTATAGTAGTCTATCTCCATTACACTACATTGTCCCTGCAAAACAATGACAGTAGAGCTGTCTTTTGGCAACACATACACAATGCATAGCTGTCCCAAGAATATGCTATTCTTATGAAAATCAAACAGAAAAGAAAAATAGAATAGGTTCATTTTGATGCCATCCTCCTTATTATCTAACTTGCATTAGACCCCATACCTGAATCTAATGGGTTCAACCATGATTCCTTTTTTAAATGACTACACAGGTCAATGCGGTTTTTTTTCTTCAATTTTTAGTTGTTTGTTAAAATTTTTTATTGATATCTTTTTGCTTTTTGTTGCCTACATTTTCCATCTATTCCTCTCACCTTTTCCTTTCTCAGATAGCCATCTTGTATAATGAAGAACAAAAGGGAAAAATAAATTCCAGTGTAACCAACCACTATGTCCAAAAAAAAATAAGTTTAAGAAATGTTCCATATCCATAGTCTTCCATCTCTACAAATAGGGGGAGGGAAGATACCTTCTCATGTCTCTTCTTTGAAGTCAACCTTATCATTTCACAATGTTCAATTTTCTATTGTTTTATTGTTGTTCTTTTAATTTACATTATTGTAGTCATTGCTTTACCTGATTCTGCTTATTTCACATTAGCATCAATTTATATAATTCTTCTCATGACAATTTTGATTTTTATGGTTATAATTTTTACCTGCACATACACAGTGAACACCTCTCTCACTGTAAAAGTCTTAGGCACAAGAGCAGATAATTCTTTGTTTTCAAGTGGAAAAGAATGAATTCTTATTTAATTTCCTCCTCAACCCCACCCTGGCATTGTGCCCAGATCCAATGTTTAGCGCACTGGTCAGCAAAGAATGTTTGTTCATTCATAGCATTTATGTATTCAGGTGCTATTATCATGAACAGGTATATCAAAGATGATTACATACATTATTCAAGATAGGTAATGCTTAAATACAAATGGAGGCGTAGGTGATAGATATTACCAAATGCTGAGCCGATATCATGATATCCTTTGTGCAAACACGGGTTGGAAAGGCTGTATGTTCTGTTATTGAAATAGGAAACCCTTAACTAGTTGTCAGATGGAGAAAGGAGACAGTATACCTTAAAAAAAACCTCTCTGGTTATAGCTATAACTCACATTTATTTTCCACACTGTAAATGTCTCATTGCTCTTCTCCGGGATAGGAGAAAAGTAAATCAATAAGGTAGGGAGTTGAGCAAACCTAAAGATACAAAAGTACTGTGTAGTTATCTATATAACATTATGAATTTCTTTTGAATTCAGAAATTGATGTGACATAGCAAAAGGAGTTGGCTGCCTGATAGCAAAAACCCTTTTCTGTCTTACCAGGCAGCTAAGTGGCATTAAATCATCAGACAATTGATTTAGTCATACTCAGATACAATAGAAGACCTGATTAGGGCAAAACAACGTAATAGGCTATCTTTACTATCAAAATGGCAAACACTGGGAAATAATGCCTTTTGATGATTCTTTGCCACTGAAAACACTCAACAATTGACACATGAAGCAATGCATTCTTTTAACTGCCATATATTGAAAGGACAGAGCTTATTCAAGTAATTTCTGAATTCAGGGTCTACAGAAGAGATAGTTTCTTGTGATCTCTTTCATTCTTCTTAGAAAAATCTGGCCAAAAGGGAAGAAAAGCACATCAGACTAGTACTTAAAATTGCCATGGAGCTTGGACTGTTTGAATGAGAATGTGAAAGAAGGGCTGAATTTTATAGAAAACAAGATGGGAAAACAAAAATGAAATGGAATATTGTAATGTAGTACCATTAGGCAGTGTATATCAGCTGAGGTACATATGGATAGTATATTTTTATTAAAATAAGTCATTACCTATAGAAAAAAGTCTGTATGCCATTACTATAGTCTATTAAAGCAGGATCACCTTGTATTGATGTAATTTTTCTTTTAACGCAATATAAATGTCAGGATGAGATGATAGGGAAAAGTCAGAATTCCACAGATTCCACAAAGGTATGTGTTTTCTCCCTATAGATAAGTAGAATAATTCTCAGTAAGCATAGCTAAATTTTATCAGTGGAAGAAAATCTATTCGCCTACCTACATTACAAAACAAGACTAATGAGCCTACTTCGCAACATGTGAAAGGATCAGATAACTGAACAGACAAAGCTTTACACTGCAGCAGAATGGAAAGAATGACAGTGCCTATGACCTTCTGGACAGATAAAAATGTCATGGGTTACATGCCACTTAGTATGGATTTTTACAATGGGGATGATATATATGATTCCACCAATTATTTAAATGAAATTATTCAGGACTTTATGATTTCACTTTTCTAAATTGTAATAACTACCTATTACATTTATTTCTGAGCAATAAACTGAAGTATTTATTTGGATCCAAGGGATAAGAGCAAAGATTTCTAAAACTATTAAGATGATTAATTTCTTCTAAACTTTTCCCTGAGGTTTTCCCTGAACCACCCCACCCTCCACACTAAACAACTGTAACTGCGTGACCTGGGAGTGAGAACATTCAAGAGTTTCATGGCAATTAGCAAAATCAACAATTATTTATTGAGCATCTACTATGTGTCAGGCACTAGAAATGCAAATAGAAAAGTGAGACAGTTTTTGCTCTAAAAGAGCTTACATTCCAGTAGAGGCTTGCAATATGTTCACATGTAAATACATATAGGATATATACAAGATAAACACACAGTGATTTGGGTGGGTATTAACCATGAGGTTGGGAGAGTAGATAAAAAAATTTTTTTTGAAGTAGGTGGCACTTGAGGTGAGCTTCAAAGGGAACTGAAGGATTTTAAGAGGTGGGGGTGAGAAGAAAGATCACTCCAGGCATGGGGAGCAAACATTCCAGGCATGTAGGACAGCTGGTACCTGGACACAGAGTGAAAAGACAGAATGTCATGTGTAGGAAATAGTAATGTGATATATTGGCTGAAGCATAGAGAGCCTGAGGGGGATAATGTGTAGTCAGCCTAGAAAAGTGGGCTGGCGTCACAGTGTGAAGGGCTAAAGAATTTGTGGTTTTGGATTGAAGGGTGCATTTGAAGAAGAAAATGACTTCATAAGTTGGTCCATACTAAAGCCCCAATAAACAGCCACCCATATTACTAGATCTAAACATCAAAGTTTGAAATTACTTGCCTAGACAGTTTTCAAATGAAGAAATGCTAGTTATTAATAGCCATATGACAATTTTAATAATTAAAAGAATACAAATTGAAGCATCTTGAATCACACGTATCAGATTGACAAAGCTGACAATAAAGGAAAGTAACATGTAGGAGGGGCTGCAGGAAAAGGAGTAGACTGATGCCTTGCTGGTAGACCTATGAATGGGTGCTGACATCCTGGAAAACAATTTGGAATTGGTTCACAAAAAGTTACTCAACAATGCATGCCCTTTGATCTCGTCATGCTACTGCAAGACTTATACCGAAAAGAGGTCAAAGAAAGAGGAAAAGGTCCTATGTATATAAAAAATATTTATGGCAGCTCTTTTTGTGGTAGCAAAAAACTGAAAACTAAAGGGATGTCCATGATCTGAGGAATGGTTAAGTTGTGGCATATGATTACGATAGAATATTGCTGTGCTGAAAGAAATGAGGAAACAGGGGGCAGAGTCAAGATGGCAGAGTGGAAAGACTCACATACACTAGCTCTTCCACACAGCCCATAAAATACCTGTAAAGAAAGACTCTCAACAAATTCTAGAGCAGCAGAAGCCACAGAACAATGGAGTGCAGGAGATTTCCAGTCCAGGGTGACCTGAAAGGCGGACAGGAAAATTCTGTAGCACTGGATGCAGAGTGGAGTCCAGCCTAGCCTTGGCTCCGGCACAGCGCCAGGAGGAGGATGCAAGCAGGCCTCAAAGGTGGAATCCTGGCAGTGGCAGTAGCAATGGTTTGCAGATCCTTCAATCCCCAGAAGCCAAACGTCAGTGAGAGGGTTTTTTCAGCTGGCTGAGAAGGGAGAAGGGCCTTCCCATAGTTCCAGCCTCAGGCAGAGGGCAATGGAAGGAGGGAGCAATTAGAAGTCAAAACTCTTGGGGAAGGACAAGATCAAAAGAGAGAATAGAAGCAATGAGGGGCAGGATGGGATGGAGGGAAATATAGTTAGTCTTACACAAAACAACTATTATGGAAGTCATTTCCAAAACTACACAGATATGGCCTATATTGAATTGCTTGCCTTCCCAATGGGGATGAGTGGGGAGGGAGGAAGGAAGAGAAGTTGGAACTCAAAGTTTTAGGAACAACTGTTGAGTATTGTTCTTGAATAAAACTAGGAAATAAGAAATACAGGTAATGGGGTATAGAAAGTTATCTTGCCCAACACGACAAAAGAGAAGAAGGGGATAAGGGAAGGGAGGGATGTTAAAAGGGAGGTCAGATTGGTGATAGGGGTAATTAGAATGCTTGGCATTTTGTGGTGCGGGGAGGGTAGAAATGGGGAGAAAATTTGGAACTCAAAACTTTGTGGAAATGAAATGTTGAAAACTTAAAACAAATAAATAAATTTTTTTTAAAAAGAAAAGAAATGAGGAAACTGATGATTTCAAATAGACATGGAAAGACATATGAAACAATTTAGAGGGAATTGAGCAGAATCTGAAGAATGACATGCTATAGCGGCATTATAAAAACAGATAATTTTGCAACCTTTATAAACTGATGAAGAATGAAATGAGTAGACCCAGGAGAACTATTTACACAATAAAAATGACATTATAAAGAAAAAGAACCTTGAAAGCTGTGAGAACTCTGATCAACACAATGACTACCCACGATTCTAGATGAAATACGCTATTCACCTCTTGATGGAAAGGTGATAGATTTAAGGTACAAAAGCAGGCATAATTTTTTATACAACCTATGAGGGAATTTGTTTTGCTTGACTATGCATATTTGTCAAAAGGAACTTGTTTTTATTTTCTGTTCTTTTAAATAGGTGGAAGTGGAGTGGGATTTTAAAAACAATACAAAATGGAGAGTGGGGGGTGCTAAGGAGGTAGAATGTTGCATGCATTTTCAGATGAGGTTGTTATATAATGAATTGGTAAATGTTGGTAATGTTAAAAACAAAACACGCTCAAACGTTTTTTTCAAATAAAATTGTCATGTGATTGTGCTGTTGGTGGAGGTATAAATTGATGCAGTCATTCAAGAAAGCATTTGGAACTATTCCTCAAAAGTTACTGAATTGTATATACTTATATTGAGCCTCTGTCCCCAAAAGATCAAATAAGGAGGAAAAGGATTCATATGTACAACAAACATATTTACTATGGTTGGTTTTTTTTTGTAGTGGAAAAGAATGAGAAATTAAGCAGGTACCCACCAACTGGGGAATAGTCTGACTAATTATATAGAAAAAAAATGTAATGGGATATAATTGAGCTTGTAAGAAGTGATGGAAGGGATGATTTCAGAGAAAACTGAGAAGACTTATATGAGGTGAAATAGAGTAAAGAAGAGAATCATGAGAAGAACTTATATAACATCAACACAATAAAGACAAACTATTTGGAAAGACTTAATGCAGTGGACATGATCAATTTAGGAATTTATTTTTCTTGACCATGCATATTTATCACAAAGGCTTTCTCCTTTTCTCCCTTCTTTCTCTTTCATTTTCATGGAGGAGAAGGGAGAGAATAAGTATTTATTATGCACCTACTAAATGGCAGTCACTGAACTAAACTTTACAAATATTATCTCACAACAACCCTGGGAGGTAGGTGGTATTATTATTCCAGTTTTACAGATGGGGAAACTGGGAGACAGAGGTAAGTAAGTAAGCAAGTAACATTTGCCCAGGTTTACACAGCTAGGAAGTGTCTTAGGCTGGATTTGAATTCTGGGGAGGGGGCGGAAGTAGGAGGGAGAGAAAATCGATTTTTGTTATTTAAATTTTCTTTTAATATACTTGCCTGGTAAGTCAGAAAATTAAAATCATAGGATAATGGATTTGAGCTAGAAGAGACATTATAACATCATTAAGTTGAGCCCCTTCATTTTACAGATAAGGTAACTGGGGCTGAGAAATTTTAACCTCTTGCACAGTTTTCAGGTATCTTGGATAGGATGTAAACCTAGATTCTCCATTCTTTCCACTATAACATGCTACCTCTCAGCTCTGATGTCTACCCTCCCTGGGGAAAATGAGGTATGTGGGAGGAGATCATTAACTAACTATCCCAACATAAAAACCAAAAAAACCAAAAATCCAGAGGGCAGATTGAGGTCTGAGAATAAAGACATAGCCCAGAATTCAGACTATATAAGAACAGGTAGAAAATCAGTGCTAATAGCAAACATAACGTACAAAATCTTTACTTTTGATATCCATACATCATTTAAATCATTCTATATCAGTTTATCTATCTGAAAAGTGGCATGATAGGCTATATAGATTAACTTACAAAAATTCTGAGGTGACTAGGTCACTCAAAAATGATATTGGAATGACATCTGTACATTCTTATGTATGCTTTGCATTGCTAGTGGTGACAGTCGTTTCTATAGGAACAGGTTCTATAGGAACATCCAGATTTAAGTGTGGCACAGCAGTATGCTCTCTGTCTAAGCCTTAAACTATTTCTGTTTGCAAGATATAACAAATCAAAAAAGACTTAGTCACTGGAGGGGGCGGGGCCAAGATAGTAGAATAAAAGCAGGGACTTGCTTGAGCTCTCCCCAAACCCTGCCAAATGCCTATAAAAAATAACTCTAAACAAATTCTGGAGCTGAAGAACCCACAAAATGATGGGGTGAAGCAAATCTCTAACCCAAGACAACCTGGAAGGTCAACAGGGAGTGTCTGTTGTGCCACGCTGGGAGTGGAGCAGAATCCAGCATGGACCATGCCACCACATATAGGGCCTAAGCAGGTCTCAGGGGGTGGAATCACTGGCAGCTGTGGTAGTTTTCAGATTGCTTGACTCCAAAACACTGAGGACAACCTGTAATGTCAGTAGAAAAAGCCTGTAGGACCTGTATGTGAGAGAAGGGTGGTCTGGCCCGGGTACCAGGACAGTGGAGAGGATGTTGGAGCCCCCACCAGATGCAGCAGCAGTGGCAGCAACTGTTTCTGGTACTCTAGGCCCATAGATTGTATGGGGATCAAGTGGCTGACAGTACACTGCCCACTCCCATTGGAAGTAGAGAGCTACCTCAACCAAGAGCTCAAATGCCAAGTAATTGGCTGGGAAAATGAGCAAACACCAGAAAAAAAATCAGACTATGGAATCTTTGGTGAAAAGGATGATGAAAATACACAACCAGAAGAAGACAACAAAGTCAAAGCTCCTACATCCAATGATTCCAAGAAAAATACAAATTGGTCTCAGGCCATGGAAGAGCTCAAAAAGGATTTTGAAAATCAAGTAAGAGAAACAGAAGAAAAATTGGGAAGAGAAATGAGTGAGGCAAGAAAATCATGAAAAACAAGCTGTTTGCTGAAGGGGACCCAAAAAATGCTGAAGAAAATACCACCTTAAAAAGTAGAGTAATTCAAGTGGCTAAAGAGGTCTAAAAAAATCCAATGAGGAGAAGAATGCCTTAAAAAACAGAAATGGCCAAATGGAAAAGGAGGTCCAAAAGTTCACTGAAGAAAATAATTTCTTAAAAATTAGAATGGAGCAGATGGAAGCTAATGACTTTAGGAAAAATCAAGAAATTATAAAACAAAACCAAAAGAATGAAACGAGAGAATACAATGTGAAATACTTCACTGGAAAAACAACTGATCTGGAGTATAGATCCAGGAGAGATGATTTAAAAATTATTGAACTACCTCCAAGCCATGATCAAAAAAATAGCCTAGACATCATCTTTCAAGAAACTATCAAGGAAAACTGCCTTGATATTCTAGAATGAGAGGGTAAAATATAAATGTAAAGAATCCACTGATCACCTCCTGAAAGTGATCCCCAAAGGAAAAATTGTAGAAATATTGTGGTCAAATTCCAGAGTTCCCAGGGGTCAAGGAGAAAATATTGCAAGCAGCCAGAAAGAAACAGTTTAAATATCATGGAAACACAATCAGGATAACACAAGATCTAGCAGCTTCTACATAAAGGGATCAGAGGGCTTGGAATATGCTATTCCAGAGGGCAGAAGAGCTAGGATTAAAACCAAGAATCACCTACACAGCAAAATTGTGTACAATACTTTGGGGGAAAATGAACATGCAATGAAATAGAGAACTGTCAAGCATTCTTACTGAAAAGACCAGATCTGAATAGAAAATTTGACTTTCAAATACAAGAATCAAGAGAAGCATAAAGGTAATCAGGAAAGAGAAATCATGAGGGATTTACTAAAGTTGAATTGTTTACACTCCTATATGGAAAGATAATATTTGTAACCCTTGAGACTTTTCTCAATGTTACAGTAGTTGGAGGGATTTTACATATATATACATATATATATATATATATATATATATATATATATATATATATGTATATATATGTATATATACATATATATATATATATTATATACAGACACACATACACACACAGAAGGCACAGGGTAAGTTTAATATGAAGGAAAAAATAAAATTAAAGGGTAAGAGAGGAATATATTGGGAGAAGGAGAAAGGGAGAAATAGAATGGGGTAAATTATCTCACATAAAAGAGACAAGAAAAAGTTTTTACAATGGAGGGGAAGAGGGAGAAGGTGAGAAGGAATGCATGAACCTTGCTCTCATTAGATTTGGCTTAAGGATGGAATAACATACACATTTAATTGGATATGGAAAACCTATTACCCTACAGGTAAGGGAGGGCAAATCGGAGAAGTGGGTAATTAGAAGTAAACACTTTTGAGGAAGGACAGGGTCAAAAGAGAGAACATAATTAATGGGAGCCAGGATAGGATGGAGGAAAACAGTTAGTCTTTTGCAACATGACTGTTGTGGAAGTGTTTTGTATGACAACACATATATAACCTATATCTAATTGCTTGCCTTCTCAATGGGGGTGGGAGGGGAGGAAGGAAGGGAGAGAATTTGGAACTCAAAGTTTTAAAAAGAAACGTTAAAAATTGTTTTTATATGAAACTGGGAAATAAGACATAGAGGCATTGGGGTATAGAAATCTATATTCTCTGCAAGGAAATAGAGGGGATAGGGATAGGGAGAAAGGGGATGTGATAGAAAGGGGGTGTTATAGAATGGAGGGCAAATTGGGGGAAGAGGTAATCACAATGCTTGCTGTCGTGGGGTGGAAGGAGAGCAGAGATGGGGAGAAAATTTGGAACTCAAAATCTTGTGGAAGTGAATGTTGAAAACTAAAATTAAATTAATTGAAAAAAGATAAATCAAAGGAGATAACACATGTACAATGCTTTGCAAATCATGAAGTGTTATATACTATAAAGGAGGTAAGTTTTGCAGGTCACTAAACATTTCAAGTATTTTCCAGCTCCATGTCTTTGCTCACACCATTCCTTATTGCAAGGAAATTCTGAATTGGACAGGAAGAAAGGATGCTGGGTTTACTTATGAAACTGCCATCTGTGAGATGACACAGACAAAAAGACAGAGGTAAAACACAATCTGAACTAAGGGAGGAAATGCCCACTTTGATGAGACCATATAGGCATCCTGACTTTTGCATCAACAGATAAGAGTATGGCTAATGAAAATATTTTGAGGGAATGATAATTCTTCATTTAGTACACAGAGAAATTCAATAGTATCTTCTAGAAACATTTCCATCATTAGTACTCAGTAGATTACAAGGGAATGCCTGAATGTATGGTAATCCTGAAACTTTCAATGTTAAACTCATCTATCTGGCAATTTTTTCCTCCAAAAGCCTCATGACCTTGCTACAAGAACTTCCCATTAAACTTATCTCTAGTAGTGACAGTATAAAAAAGAAAACAAGAAAACATGGGGAAGAAAAGGTAGAGAAGAAAAGGGATAGGGTCGGGGCAGGGAGAGTAAGATCAGACTCTAAAAGAATGTAACTAAGTGACAAATTCAAGTCCTTGATGGATATACTAAAGTTCTCAGATTGTATATGTGTGTGTATGCGTGTGTGTGTGTATTAGGGATGGGGTTAGGTCTAAGAAACATCTCATGGCAGAATTGGGTTCATGAACTTTTAATTTTCTAGAGTTCTTGAAATAGAATAAGTTTAGTGATCTTACCTGTTACATGTAATTCCCTCCTCCCCAAACACAAGGGTCTTTATAGAATTTTAATCTCTTCACTTTCTGAACTCCGTTCTTATTGGCTATTTTATCTGAGGGAAAAAAGGTGTTAACCACACACATAACACTCAGCACATTCTGCTGTTTCTTATTGGATTTCATGCAGGCAAAGTCAAGAGCTATCCTACCACCCTTGTCTAGAGAGGAGTACTCAGTACCTGTTCGGTAAGTTGAATTCCAAAGCAGTCAAGAGGTGACTGAGTGGCTAGAATGCTGGACTGGTGGTCAAGATGATTCAGACAGTTGCTAGCTGTGCGACCCTGAGCAAGTCTCATAACCTCGATCTTTCTCAGTTTCCTCATCTGTAAACCGAGGATAACAGCAGCCCCTATTTCTCGGGATTGTGGTAAGGACCAAATGATAAAACATTTCCAACTTGAAACTATGGTTCTTATAAACTTTAATGTGGGGGAAAAAAGAAATAGAAAGTTGCAGAGAAACAAACCAAAAAATTATACAAGAAGTGCGATTGAAAGAAAAAGTTAAGATGAATCACATGCTTTTATTCTATTTCCCCAACATGTACTAAGAAGGTAGCACTGGACTTGAAACAAGAGGATCTAATTATGGAGGCATGGCTTCACATGGGAAAGAGAATCAGGGCTCAAACACTGACTACCTGGGTGACCCAAGTCGACTCACTTAATGTCTCGAGGCCACAGTTTCTTTATTTGCAAAAAGAAGGGCTTGGACTCAGTTGCCATCAAGGCCTCTTCTAGTTCTAAATATTTATCAATAAGTTAGAGTTTTAAACAGGCAGGTGCTATGGAATGGAAGGGATAGTAGCCTTGGAGTCAGAAGAACTGGGTTTGCTTTTTGGTTATGTGTGTGGTTGACTTTTTGATGCCAGCCAAATGACAATTTCTGAGACTCCACATTGTTATGTGTAAAACATGGATGATGCCTACTCTACTGAATTCCCAGAGTAATGGAGAGCATCAAATATATTTCATAGCTCATTGGCAAATGTAAAACATTACACAAATGTAAGTCACATTACTCATTTTTACCACTCTGATTATTGATATTCTTAGATGATCAGAAAAGAAAAAAAAGAGCTAAAAAAAAGAGATCTGTTGAGCACAGAACTCAGGACTCAGCTTCTTCCAATACAACTTGGCACATGTGGATTGGCTTAAGCGTGGTTTTATAGTCCTATGATAATTTATCTAAATCTATTCAAATTATCATACAGAATATGCTAGCTGCTGGTTCCCAGTGGTTCCTCCCATTGGCTTTGCCACTGTGAGTAATTTCATGCATGCCCAGGGATGTCTAAAAGTAAGCAACATCTTATAGAGAAGAATGGAAAATGGTAACATGTCAAATATGAGAAATGCTATAGATGTGTGGGCTACCCAGTAGGTAAAAAGAGGTTCTCTGAACAGTGAACTGGGAAAGAAATATAGGATATAGCCTTAAATAATTCACGATATCACATCTGGAGTAAACAAAAAACTAAACAATCTAATGGAACTATAGTCAGAAGATAGTATCATTCAGTATCCAACAAAGAATATGTCATTATCCACAAATATTCATGATCTGACCCTTCCAAACCTCCTCCACCACCACACAAATACTTGCTCAAATTCAATGATTCCCTATTGACTTTAGTGAAAGGAAAAAATCCTCAACCTAGCATTTAAAATCCTACAACTTAAATCCAACTTATTTTTACATACTTTAAAAAAAATGTCTTCCCTTCTTATATTCCATTCCACTTAAACTAGCCAGCTAGCTGATTCTTGGACAAGACCTCTCATTACTTTTCTGTTGGCGTCCATGAGTAATTAATTGCCCTATGTGTGGAAATAGCCTTCTTTTTCTCTACTTCATAAAATCCCTAGTTTCCTTTTAACATAGGTCATGGAACCTCTTACATGAAGCCTTCCCTGATTCACTCAGTTCATGGTGGGAACTCTCTCCCTCTAAATTACTTTGTAATTTGTAAATTACTTTGTAATTTGAACAGAACTTGTGTAGATGTATGCAGCCACTGTGTAGAATGCAGGTTTCATGGATAATTTGGAACTATGCCCAAAGGGCTTTGTGCATCCCTCTAATCTAGCAATGCTGCTAGTAGGTATTTATCCCAAAGAACTTTTCTTTTTTAAAGGACCTACATGTACAAAAATATTTATAACATTTCTGTATGTGTGTGTGTGTGTGTGTGTGATGGCGAAGAACTGGAAATCAAGGGGATGCCCATGAATTATGAAATGGCTGGATAAATTATGGAAAATGAATATAGTGGAACATGACTATGTTGTAAGAAGTAGTAAAAGGGATGGTTTCCAAAGAACCTAGGAGGACTTACATGAACTGATCCAAAGTAAAATGAGCAGAACTAGGAGAAAGTTGTACACAGCAATAGCAATACTGTACAATGATCAACTGAGAATGACTTAGCTATTCTGATCCATACAATGCTCTAAGACAATTCTGAAGGACTCATGATGAAAAATGTTATCCACCTGTAGAGAGAGAACTGATGAAATCTGAGTGCACATTGAAGCATAGTTTTTCACTTTATTTTTCTTGATTTCTTTTTTACAACATAGAAATATGTTTTATATAATTTCACATCTGTAATTGACATCACATTTCCTTCCTTCTCAATGGGTGGGGGAGTGGTCTGATGGAAAAAGAGGATTGGAAATTAAAAATTAAAAAAAAACATACAAATTAAATAAACAATAAATTTATATAAAAAAATGAAAAAGAACACAGGTTTCATGACCAGAAGGAGTATCTCATTTTTGGCTTTCTATCTTCAGAGTTGCCATAATATACTGTACAAACCAATGAAGGGCGAACACAATATATTGCACAAATATTTGCTCTTAATAAATATTTTAAATACTTAGTGAATTTAACTTATTTATATTTCTTTGTTTATGTTTATATATTTATACACTTACATGTATATGCACACGCATATATGTACATACACATCCATACAAAATACATGTTCACATATAAATATATACTCACACATTTACATGCACACACATATATATGACAGCTAGGTGACAGAGTGGATAGAGTGCTGGGCCTGGAGTCAAGAAGGTTCATCTTTCTGAGTTCAAGTCTGACTTCAGACACTACTAGCTACATAGCCCTGGCCCTGTCACTTAACTCCATTTGCCTCAGTTTCCTCATCTGTAAAATGAACTGGAGAAGGAAATAGCAAACCACTCCAGTTTCTTTGCCAAGAAAATCCCAAATGGCATCACAGTGGGTCAGACATGGGTGCAACAAGTGAACTACAATGAGGTAAGTGGGTATGAGTGGTCTGTAAACCTCGGAGTGGAGCATCCCTTTCCCTCTCTCATCAGAAATGAGGTAATATTGAGTATCTTATAGACAGAGACTAGACTTGGGATTAGTGAATCACTATAAACAGGTTTGCCTACTTGTTTTGCTTCAGACTTCTCCTTCTGAGGCTATTAAAATAAAATGATGTGACTGGAGTCATCTCAGAGATCATGGGGTCCAACCCCTTCATTTTACAGTTGGGGAAACTAAGGCACAAGGAGTTTTAGATGACTTGCCTTTCTTTTTCTTTTTTTTAAGGAGATACTCCTCTTATTAGCTATGATAGAAAAAAAAAACCCTGTCAGAGCCTTTGCCTTAGTGTTCATTATCCTATTGACTATTGTGTAAATAGTAGACTTCCTGCCTGGGGAGAATTTGCGGCTTGCTTCCTTTCAGTCCTGTCTGCATATTCCCAACGGCTGTAGAGCTCAGAACAAGAAAGTTTATGTAATGTTCCAGAAAAAACTGCTGTACATCATGGCTCGTTTTAACTCAGGTATGAATAGAAGGCAGAGATGAATTCACAAACCCGTCTTTCATCTGAACAGTTAAAAAAAAAACCCACCACCACCTTCCCCTCCCACACTCATAAGGTCTAAACAGCTTTAACCACTGGCATAATTATAGCCCACTGCTTAAACAGAGCACAGTGAAAGAGCCCAAGTCAGGCCAGGCTGACTCTCAATTCCTATAGGAAAATCTTTCACTCAAAAAGACTGGGACATGGGAATAAATCATTTCCCCAAAGTCACACGTTTCCAGTAAACCTTGCAGTACAGCATGACAAGAGTGTGACCATTCTGCCAGTCCAGCAGAATATGAAAGTCCAATGAAACATTACACAGTAGTGATCAGATTTTTTTTTAATGAAATTAGCAGGTTTTCCCCTAGTAAAAGCACTATAGAAAGAAGTGTGAGCATTGCCAACATGTATAAACTCTGGCAAGTGAGTGTATGGGAGTGGTTAACGATGCTCTTTCCTTAATCAATCAATCACTTTATTTTTACATAATATACATCCACGTATATGATAGGATAGATGCACATATCAATGTATATATGTATACACAAAAACACATATATTCATGTATATATCTAGTTATTGGGATAACCTTTCTGGTATGTAAGATTGGGCTGCTTTGGACATTTTTAAGTAGAAGGTTTCATAAATGGATAAAATGAGGTCCTTGAGAGCAGCATCTAATTATTTGGCTCCCTTCGTATCCTTAGCCCTTAGCACAGTGCCTGGCACATTAAGTATTTACTAAGTGACTGAAGTGCAGCTCTGTGTATAGGCAAAAGGTGTAGATGTGAATCCCCATAAACCCTGTGGCTGGTGAACTGCTATTGACACTGAGCTCAATTGCCTGAAGGTGGCACCCAGGCAAAAGGATGGCAGATGCTTTATTTCTTCAGAGAACTACCTACCATCTTTTGGGAGCTTCTGAAGAAAATGAATAAGTGAATAATGAAAAATAAGAAAGGCAGAATTAGAAAATGCCACACTTAAAATAAGTTTTGTCATGCTTCACATTGCACAAATAATTTCCTTAATAAAAAAAGGTCTATGTCTACCCAAACTATCCACCTAGGTAATGCCAATCCCTACTTAAGCCCCCAAGAGCTCATTTGTCAAAATCAACATGTTGCAGATTTGGAAGGGTATTAAAATTGATGCATGGAAAAATATTAGAATGATCATCTTGAAACTGCAATAACAAACAACACAAATACATTTCACATTATAATGACTTCAATATTTGCTGCCTATATATTTGAATAATTTATAAAATTGAATAAATCAATTCAAATTAAAAATGTAACTCTGCGTTTTAAATTCTGAGAATAATTTTCAGTGTCATATCCAAAAATCAAATGTCAAATATCACTAAATAGTTACATATACTAAGTTAACTTCATTTGTGAAATGAATATAATAGGTTTAAAGATTCTCTCAAATTCGAGGTAAATACTTTAACCTCATTTTCCTAAATATTTCTGACACAGGACTTATATAACTCCAGATTTTCTCCAGCTCACTGTGTACGTGTTAATGGCATCAAAGTTATTAACATGTTTCTATATGACTATGTTCTTAAGCTTCCTAAAGTCTACAGAAAAACCTTGAATCAATGATCAGAAATATTTCAAGGGAACAGAGCATGTCTTATACAGTTGATTTACTGTTTTTTATTGACATTTCTGAAACTTTTAATGAAACTCTCTCTTCTAATACTGTTTTATAAAGTAAAACAACTTCTTATATCACATCTTGTTTACTACAAAAGTGCCTTCCATATTGCAGGTGATCAATACAAGTTTGTAGAGTTGAACAAATTGAATTATATGAAGTTCTGAAAACAATGAAAGCCTCTGTCTGATTTCTGTACTTAAATATCATTTTCAAACATGGCATGAATATCTTTTGGAAAGTTTTACTCCACATTTGTATAATTGCAACCATTACCATAAATTATGTGATGCATTAACACTTCACCCTTTCAGTGTTCCACCACTTGAAACCAATTTTCAAGGCATGGGAATCTAGACATTAAAATTCATTTAAAATATTAATAAAGTGATCACGTACAAATATCCCTTTTCGAAACCATTTCTTTTTGTGCAGCTGAACTGTTTAACAATATTGTACATGAAAGTGTGACAAAAAAGTCTCTTTTATGACTAATTCAACTATGAATAAAGTTAAGTATGAAAGAAGGTTAACATCTTTATAAATAGGGCTTAATGGCTATGTCACTCACTTTGGCATGTATTGGTGCAAACCCCAAATGTCAGGATAACCTTTATAGGAAGAAAAAGGAAAGCTAGAGTGTCAGCTAAGAGAGTTTCATTTAGCCCTACATTCATTTAAAAGGCAAAATATCATGATAATTCAAAACCCAAACCCCATGGAGCTGGAGAGTCATGCAGTATTGGAAAAGTTCCTCATATTTAAAAAACAGAAAAACAAAACCAACATTAGAGAATTTCAAATGAGCAAATTCACTGAATACTATTTTTTAAATATAAATTCAGAACTAATCTACCCTTAGAACAAAAATCCAAAGCAATTTCCATTTTATTTTACTTACCTAGAAGCATGTTTCTCATCAACAGTTGATTCGGCAAAACTGTAATTTGTGCAAATCAAATTTATGACTAAGAACCTGAGAAGGGCTTGAACCTAGCAGACAGATTAAGCATGAGAATTCATAAACTCTTCCTTGTATCCTAAGTCAGCTAAGGCACTGGACTCCACTCTCATTGGTGTACTTAGCATGAAACTCATAAACAATAGAGAGACTGTCAGTAGTTGTTGCCTCCTTGGCCAAAAGAACCAAAAGAAAATTATAAAAAGTAGGTCATTTCACTTCTATTTGAGAGGTAAATTTTGATTCAATCTTCTTGTTTCATCAAAATTCTAAGTAATACTACTTTTTTAAAGGAAGAAATAATAACTAATAGAAATAAGATTTTTTTTTGGTGTCCAAACTTCCTAATTTTTTCCTTTTTGGGGTTAGGAGTGGGTAAGAATTTTAAATTAAACTTCCCTATAAGGTTTTTCTTTTTAAGTTATGAACTCTGTGCTGAAGTTTGTATGTGTTTAAAAAAATAGAAAAGTAGAAAAATGTTGTCATCTACAGAAACAGTACAAAATACAAGGACAGCAGGAATTTGACAAAATGAAAATTAAGTCCCACAGTAGACTGACTGCATTGTATATGGATATCACTCTAAAATAGCTTTTAAAGAAAAAGAAATGGCACAGTGAACTTCTTTCTATTTTCCTTTTCAATCTTTACTAACAGCTAAACAAAAAATTAGGAACAGTTAAGTGGTTCAGTGGATAGAGTGTCTGTTCAGGAGTTAGGAGAACTGAGTTCAAATCCAGCCCCAGACACGTGCCCTGGGCAAGTAATTTAACTTGTTTGCCTCAGTTTCCTCATCTGTAAAATAAATTGGAGAATGAAATGACATACCACTCCAGTATTTTTGCCAAGATAATGTTAAATGGGGTCACGAAGAGTCAGACAAGACTGAAAATGACTGAACAACAAATAGAAATGATACTTCCCTGGATTTGGACCTAAAGAATGATATAGCACAGGCCAGATTTAGTTGATGAAGACCTTAAAAAACAGAAAATGCAGGCTTTTAAAAAAAATTGAAGATGAAATCTTAAATAAGACATAATTTATAGTATTTTTAACATTCTGGAGCATATCACAACTTTGTTTTCATTAAAGAACATGGACTAAATTCCCATTCCCAAGGATCAAATCTTCTAAGTTATCTCACAGAAATTACTAAGTTAGACCGGGCTTCCCTGGTGACAGCATCTTGTAGTTTTGGAGTACAAGCTTTTCTATTTGTAGTTTTATTCACATGGAGTCAACTTAAAGAAGAAAAAGACAAGAAAAGGCAAGAGGAGGAGGAAGAAGAGGAAGGGTAGGAGTTGGGGAGGAAACAAAAAAATATTGGTGAAACAGATAGGAACACAGAGAAACAGAAATACAGAGTGAGTCAAAGACATGAAGACAAACATAGAGACAAAGGTAGAAAAATGGCAACACAGATTAAGAGACATGCACATAGATATAGAAACAGACACAAAGGGAAGGAAGTTGGGAAAAGGTAGGGAGGAAGGAGAAGGATTAGGAAGGGGAAAAAAAGACAAGGAGAAATGAGAAGAGGAAAAAAGGATAGAAGAGGGTGGAGGGGAAAGGGGATGAGGAAGATATGGGAAAGAAATAATGAAAACAGTAGGAAAGATGGAAGAGATCTTGATCATCTAGTTCAACTCTCTCATTTTATGGATATGTAAACTGACAGCTAGAGAGAAGGAAAGAAGAGAAAAAAGAAAAGAAAGGAAGGATGAAAGGAGGGAGGGAGGGAAGGAGGAAGAAAAAAGAGAGAGGGAAGAAAGGAAGGAAGGAAGACGGAAAGGAAGGAAGAAAGGAAGACTAGAAAGGAAAAACAGAGAAAGATGTTGAGATACTAAGAATGTGCTAAATACTGAGAATACAAATAAAAGCAATTTTTTTTAAAAAAGCCAAAAACAACACAGTCTCTGTCTTCAAGAAGTTTTCCTTCTAATGGGGAAGACTTCCCATAAAAGGAAGGTGAAAGGTAGGGATCAGAAATACTCTAGGAAACCATGGGTTGAGCGGAGATGGGAACCAGCAAGGTTGGCTTGAGGACTCCTTCAAAAGGAGGTTCCCTTCAACTTTTTCACCCCTATACCATCTGATTTTTTTTTAAAAATCTTGAAATAATAATAACTAACATTTTTATAGCATGTACTTTGTGCCAGGTACTACATTAAGCACTTTACAATTATAATGTCAACAGATCTGATTTGTTAGCAACAGTGTTAGGAGGTAAGTATTATTATTACACCTATTTCATAAATGAGGAAACTGAAGCAGAGAGATTAAGTGACTGGTCCAAGGTCATATAACTAAGTATCTGGGGCTGGATTTGAACATGGGCCTTCCTTACTCCAGGACTGGCACTCTATCTACTGTATCACCTAGTTTCCTGACATGTTTAAGGTAAGTTTTGTATTATTTGCAGACATAAATAATTCATGACTAGACTACATTTTTCTAAATAAGTGATCTTTCCATTGGCCACTAAAGGACATACTTATTATAATCTATCCTAGTGGTGTCAAGTGCAAATTGAAACAGGGCATTTAAATCTATATAAAGATCTCTGCAGACCACATATTGACTTTGAAAACCACATATTAACATTCTTTGTTTTCCACTATTTTTATTTATATATAGTTTGTTAAATATTTCCCAGTTGTTACATTTCAATCTGATTCAGGTAGAGGTCCGTGTTTGACACACCTAAACTACTCTCTCATCTGAAAGGTAAAAGCACTTTAAAAAGAATGAAAATATTTGAGATCTAGCCAGGGCTGTTTTGGTAAGTATTTAAAAATGGCTCTCCAAGAAATTTCTTTTTTAAATGTATCCATGACACACTTTTTAGTTTCATTCACATTATTAACATTTTCTTTTCTAAGTCTAGTCAGGTAACAAAATGACAAATCAAGTCCTGGTCTGCCCATTTCTGAAGTGTAAACGCTCACACTGAAAATTTACTAAAAGGCTCTCTCTCATAAGCTGACTTAAGCTGATTTCAGCATATCTCTGGATCAAGTATAGCAAGTACCTTCTTTGTGGAACACCAGGGGTAACACTGCTCTGAGTCCAACATCCTTGGCTCCAACTCAGTCATAATAAATCTCCGGTTCTGTTTGTTCCCTAAATGCTTAAAATTAAGTAAGAGCAAATGCAAAGTCATACCCTGAGGTAAAACTTGGATGGCACAAATAAAAGGTGTGGTTTACACTGCGGGTTTTCTCAGTGTAAGCACAGGGAAAAAAATAGAGCCCATGGATGACTCATAATTTGACCCTAAACCAACAATGTCACCCTGACATGGTAACCATCACACTGGGATGAATAAATAGGAGCAAACATGTCAAAACTATAAAGTCAACTTACATTATTCAACAATGGCCTGGCATTTTCTGGGACTCTACGCTTATTACTTAGGTCCATAACTAAAGAGGGATGACAAGGACTTGGGAAAGGATTCAGCAAAAAGTCATACCAACACACTGAAAGGATAGATAATAGCATGTCTGAGAAGAAAAAGAAAAAAAGGACAATCTCGTCTTTACAAAAAATATATCGATTCGATAATGGTCTTCAAAATAAACTAATAGCCAATTATGCTATGTCTCCAGTGGAGGACACAGGAGAAAAAAGGCCTGAACTGCCTAGTAGAGAGTCAAAGAAAATAAGGCAATTTTTCCTACACAAAAAACCAGATTTATATGAGAAGCTGCAAAAGCCTTTATAGGATCCTCAATGGAAGAAGAACATGGAGGTTTGGTCTTAGTGTAAAAGTCTGAGGGAAACAGATGAGGAAGGCACTAGTTGACCTCAAGATGATTTTGGCACAAAAGTGTGAATAAGGGAAAACTGATCATACTTTTTGACTCAGAGATTCCATCCTAGGGATTTAATACAGGAAAAAAAAAATGAAAAAGGGGGAAAGTAGGGAGGAGAAGGATTAATTTATGCAAAAAATATTCAAAGCTGTCTTATTTGCAATAGCAAAACAGAAATTGATTTACATATTGAATGATGGGGGAAGACTGAATAAACTGAAGACTGAATGTTGTAGGACTGACATTATAAAGATACAAGGAAATATAGAATGATATGAAATGAAGCAAAAACAAATTAGTAGAACCAGAAAAGCATACACATTGACTATAATTATTTTTAAGGGAAAAAAGAAACAAATCAAAATGTAATAGAACTTTATAGGTACACACAAAAGCGATCAGAAACAAGGACACAAAATGATTTTTTTGTTAGCTTGATTTTACTTTGCTAAAATGCGTGATAAAGTTTTTTTTCCCCCAATTTGATTAAGTTGCAAATTGGGGAATTTGGTTTGAAATTTGCTTCATATTTTGTTTGGTGCTTGTTGCAAATGTTACATTAAACAATTTAAGGAAAGAATAAAAGAGGTAAAGTATAAAATGAAAGAAATTTTAATTTGCTGTATAGTGCAACATTACCAGCTGGCTGGTTCATTCAGTTTTACTTTCTAATTCCTTGTTTACTACATACCTTCTTTTCTAGAAATAGGGGGAGAAAAATATCACTTATCTATTTGATGGATAAATCTCTGAAACGTGGTACTAACTGGTGTTGTAGGAGGACCCATAATGGTACAGAGTAATAATTTGTGAAAAGATTGGAAATGTCCAAAAAATTTTCAAGGAACTTAAGACATACTAACCACAAGACTGGGGACCTCAAGTATATCCTCTCCGCTGGTATCTAAGTTATTCAAAGACGTGTCCCAGAATCTCACAGTTGAAATAGAGCTGAATAATCATCTAATCCAACCAATAGCTGAATAGAAAGCCCTATAACATCCCTGACAAATTTGGCCATCCTGAATTTGGAAAAAGACTTCCAGGAAAGGGGAATATACACTATCCAGTTTTTACTGACACAGAGTTCCTTTTTCTTTTTCTTTTGGTGATTTTCTGACTCTGTGACTCCATTTGGGTTTTCTTGGCAAAGACATCATAATACTTTTCCATTTACTACATGCCATTGTCCTAAATGCAGGAGATACTAAAGGAAAAGATAAAATCCCTGTCCTAAAGGAATTTACATTTAAATAATCTCATATTCATGAGATTACTAAACAAAGAAACACCCTTATGCCACTTAGTTAATAAAAAGTTCCCATGAACTTCAACAACCAGCTCTTTCTAGCAGCTATATCTAAAGAGTTAGTCCTTAGATGGCAAGACATCTTTTTCCAAAGCTATAAATAATCATAGTTAGGTAGCATTTATTATAACTCTAACTAAGTGCTTTACAAATATTTCATCATTTTATCTTCACAACAACCCTGGGAGGTAGGGTCTATTAACATTCTCATTTTACAGATAAGGAAACTAAGGCTGACAGAGATCAAGCAATTTGCTCTTAATATCTAAGGCAGGATTTGAACTTGAGCCTTCCTGATTACACAGCTCCATCCACTGATCCATGGTGATAGTCATTCTAATAAATCTCACAGCAGTCACAAAAATTATTTTGACACAGAGAAGAACAGTGTGTATGAAATGGACACATTTCTTCAATATAACCTCCTAAGGTTAGCAGTACAAGGGCTATTATTCTCCTTTTATAGGTGAGGAAAATGGAGCCTGAAGAAGTCAAAAGGTTAAATGACTTGCCCAGGGTCACACAGTGAGAAGTATCAAGTGAGAAACAGCTCAAACAGAGGACTTTTGCTTCTGCGTTCAGTTCTCTTTCTGCTTCTAATTAAAGTTGAGCTGAGTGGGAAAAGGGGAGGAAAAGCAGAATGGATGCTCCTACTTAAAATAGGGAATAGAGAACATTCTAATGAAAATGATAAGGGAAGCATCTAATTAAAGGCACAGCAGGCAAGCAGCTGGAGAAAGCACCTCTGGCAACAGTAGAGGGGGAGGTAGGAAAAGGCACAAAACTCAGCAAGTAGACAAATGTTAACTGTTCAAGCCCAAATTACATTAGGAACAACTGATGGAAGAGGACTGTACAAGTTAGTGCATGATAGAACTTATTTTGTTAGAGTATACTGCCATGTCATTTTTTAGTCTTATAAATAGTTACTTAATTCCTATGTTAGTTTCCAAGGAGAAATTTATTGGGAAAGAAATGATTCCAAGCCATGTATTTTATTTATTTATCTAATAATTCAACAAGTATTTATAAAGTGCTTACTATGATTAAGATTATTGCCCCAAGTTCTAGCTCTTATTGGTGATTGCTCAAATGAAACATAAATACAGAGTTAGATTTTTTTTAACCATTCTGAGAGATTTCCTTTTATAGCAACTATGAAACACAACTTTTAAAACAGGAATTTTTAATATGGGGTCCGTGAATCAAAAAAAAAAAACACAGATAGGTAGATAATTTCATTTCCATGTAATTGGTTTCATTATTCTTGGAAACCCAGATATCACTAAATTTCCAAAGTGGTCTGGTACAAAAAAAAGGGTGAGGGGAAGAAACCCTTTTCTAAAGCATTTCCAGAGTGAACAATTGCTGCTACAGCCCCCTGGCAAAATTCAGCTGGTCTATGCCTGGCCTGCCTTAAGATGATCCACCTGAAAACTTCCTAAGCATAGACTTAGGAATGACCTATCACAAACGAAGAGCTTTGGTATGACGAGAATCACCACCAGCCCAAAATGAGGCTGCCCCAGATTTGGGGTGATGAAGCTTAAGGAAATTTGCTTCCTGGTAGCTGGGTGGCGATAGATTAGGGAGAAGGGTGACCTTTGCAATGGTCCTCTATTAGTGGGCCACTGCAACTTTGGGACAAACTAGCCATTATTTATCACCAACCAGCTAAGATCTAGTCAACTTTTTTTTAAATAGGAAAGAAAAATATACTCTAAATAACATTAAATTTCACTTCATAAACTAGAAGCATTTGTCAATAGTCAATAAACATTTGATACCTATGTATCAAATGGCAAAATTGTGTCATTACTCAGCACAAAGGCTTGCAATATCAAAATTGTGTTTTTCTTAATGCCCATTTTGCATATCAAAGTCATTCTATATTTCTATTTTTCTAACGAGACTGATTTAGAAGTAAATTTGTGAATAGCTGTTTATTCTTCTACATTAGGACCAGAGGAAACAACTGATACAAATACATATAAATGCACATATTATATACATATGTACATATATTTCTACTTTGAAATAAAAATTTTAATCCTACCAACTCTATTTTCTTTGCCTTATGGATTTAAAAAAATGGAGAAAATTGATACAGCTTGGGTGGGCCCTTGAGGGATTCTTAAATTCTGTTCTATCTGGTTTTTAAAAGATAACAAAAGAACCAGAAAAAGGCAACCAGAATTAAGTCTGTGGAGGATTTATGGGAAGATATAAAAGTTACACAGAGTGAATCATAGTAAAAGTGCTACAATCTGTGTCATTAGAGGGGAAAACTACATAGCCATGGGTCTATCAAAGTATCAAATATTAACAAAATTAATTCTTAATAGTCATTTCTTTATTGCTGATGAGAATTAGGTGACCTAAAAGAGTTCTTGCATTGAACTACTCCATGAAGTCACTTTCTGCCATCACAGTGGGTGTTCCATTCTTGGTTAACCATGTAGTAGGCAAAGCATTGGATTTAGAGGTAGAAGTGAAAAGGTAATTTAAAATGGAAAGCTCTCATTCATTAATAGGACCATGTGACCAACCTGAGTCACATGGAGCCTGTTTGCTGAATGGGTGGAACAGGAAGAGACAGAGCTGGAGGGGAAATTAGTGAGAAAGCAGTCAGAACTGAAGGATGCAGGCAAGCCTGCAGCTGGCTGTGAGTGTGAAAAGGGCATTTTGTTTAAGGGAAGCCTGTTTGTGATTTGTTAAATAGAGCTGGTTTGTGAGAAGCCTAGTAGGAGGAAGGCTTGGAGCTGGTGTATAGATGTCTTTGTTACTATGGTGGATTTGGCTCTCTAGTGTCTGAATAAATGTTTTGGTTCTGTCTTCCATGAGTCTGTTGCATTTCACAATTCAGAATTGTGCTGAGGCCTTTGTGGGTGCTGTCAATATCACACTGGTGCTACAAGAGGATGGAAACAGGGGTTAAATTGTCAGCTCTTCTACGGACCAATCTGTTGTCCATAAGCAAGTCACTTCATTTCTCTGAACCCCAAATCCTTATTTGCTAAATAATCATTTTCAAGATGATCTCTAAGGTTATTCTTGTGATTCTATTAATATCTGGAAAATCCAAAGTAGCCAAAAGAGTGAGAAGTTATGTTTGGTCCTTGTTCTCCCTCCTCATGCCACACATACCCCTCATACTCCTTTCAAAATAACAAACAGTCAAAAGAAGTCAAAAAGAGTGATAAAGAACAAGAAGGAGAAAAGGTATACAACTCCATACAAATTAAATAAGAGAGGTTCTCACTGTTAAAATAGCTCAAAGAACATCTGATAAACCAATGAAAAGGTGAAAAAAGGCAATAAAATTATAACAAGAGAAAAGGAGGAAACTTTTAATCAGGGGTGGGGAATCTGTGGCCTTGAGACCTCATGTGGCCTCCAATTCAATCAAAGGGCCAAACTTGAGGACCTAGAGGGCCACATGTGGCCTAAAGGCTGAAGGTTCCCCACCCCTGAATTAGATGAATAAATGATAATTATTAAGACCAACCCCCCAATCAGTCATTATACTATAGCAAGCAATGTGACAACTAAAATAAAGGCATACTAATGAGCAGCAAAGAAAGAACTCATGGCAGATAAATAAACAGACTGATAAAAAAAGAGGGTGGGGGAGGAATCAGGAAACAAGTGAGAAAATAAGACAGTATAGTGCACAAATACTTCAGAGGAAAGGAAACGTGATGAAAGGGAAAAGAACTCTTTGTAGAATCCCATGAAATGACATTGGGAGCAGATGTAAGAAATTCCAAAATAGTTCAGATAAGCAATAAAAAAATTTTTAAAAAGGGATGGAAATTAAGGTTGAAATTTTCAAGAAGAAATCAATACAAAAAGGGAGTAGAGAATTTTAAGTGAAGAAATTCCAAAATAGTATATTATTTTAAACTCAGAAGAGTAGATGTGACACTCAGAAATTCAGAAGTGGAAAAAAGATTGACCAAAAGCAAATGACTGTAAACCTGAAAGAATGAAAATCTATAAGTCAAGGAAAGTGGACATCAAGATAGAATGTGAAAATATAATATATAAATTATAGGTCTTCTAGTGAAAAAAAAAATCTAACCCTTCCCACCCTTGCATAATAAAACACAAAGCCTAAATATTTTACTTCAGGAAATCATGCAGGAAAACTGCACAGAAGCATTGAAAACTGAAGGAAAGTATAGCTCAATAAAATTCATAGGATTTTGGCAAAGAGAAATTCCAAATTAAATATGCCAAGAAACACCGCAACCTCAATTTCAAAAAAATATTCTAGGAAGCCAAGAGAAACAACTGGACATACCAAGGAAACTTGGTTAGAATCATGTCAACACAATCATGTTGATTATTTAATTAAATAATTAAGTTATAGCTATATATAATATTACATATATTATATTTTATATATGTAATATTATAAACTATATATATCATAAATTATAATTAAAAATCAAAGAGGATTGAAATATAATATTCAGAATAACAAATTGGCTTTCACTTTTTCCTCTCCTAAATAAGACAGCCTTCAAAATTTCATTAAAGATGTGTCAATTTTTAAAAAGTGGACCTACAGCAAAAGGAAAGACATTGAGATTGTCCTTCACATTAAATTTTGGGTAAGTAGATATTTAATGGGTAAACTCAGAACAAACATAAGAAATGAAAACAAGTGCAGTTAATTAGAAAAGATTAAACAATAAAATCCAAACTTTCATCCTACTAGGAAAAATGTCATTTTATTTTTTTAATTTATTTTTACATTCTTTGGGGACCATTGGAATACTAGAGAGCATCTATGAGCAAATTTCAGAATTGGTCAAAGGAATTCAAGGAAAGACAAGGATAGGAAATGATCTAATAATTCTTGTATTACAATATAGATTTCCTCTTAGAGAGGAAAACTACTAAGAATGATATGTAATGCAAGTTGAAAGGAGGGAAGAAAGAGGTATAGGATCCTGAGTGACAATCTTACCTAATCCTAATTCAAGAAAAACAAGGTAAGTCTCTTTTTTTTTCAAACCTTTTTTTTCCCAGGGTTTTGAGACCATGAGGAATTAGGTCCCATTCATGGAAGAGGACAGCAGAATGATACAGCCTTCTGGAGAATATCAAATAGCGAGTTGTGATGGAGGATGATAGGAAGTGTTTGAGGAGAACTCCTTTGAGAGTGGAAGGGTTTGTGTTTGTCCTTCATTCTCAAAGAGGACCATGACATCAGGATGATGACATGACTTGTAGTTGACTTTGATTTGAGTGAGGGAGGGTTGTGCAAGGTCAGCAACCTCACTTTCTTGTCCTGAGCTATCTGGGTCCTGAGCTATCTGGTGGCATGATATTCATCAGGATGACTGGAGATGGCTCAGGATGCAATATGAGACTCTGGCCCTTTCAGGCTTATGTCTTATCACAATCTTACTTTGAGTGAGATACACCCATTTGATGAATAGGCTTCTTTAAGTTACTCAAAGGATGGCCCCGTTAATAAAAAAAAAAAACGTCAAACCGGAAGGGGAACAATTATAGGAGGTCTCAGAATAAGGAGAAGATGAATGAAAGGTCCCAAAATCCACTATTCCTGTAACTCTGAATCTAAGGTTCCTTTTACCATATCAAAGTACTTTCTCCATGAATAAAAATTTCTGAAGATGTCTTCTAAGATGATTCTCCTCATCACCACTCACCTTTCCACACCAAAAGAAGAGGACAATCTGAGAGAGGGATGAATGATTACACTTACAGAAGACAATCATGATTTTGTTTTCCTTCTTCTTTCTTCTTTTTCTCTGTTCCCTTCTTGCATGAGGGACAAAAGATCACATTAACACAATGGGAGACAAAATCCTAGAGCAGCTGTTCTCAAAGTGTGATCCAAGAGGCCAAAACGGTTTTCAGAATAATACTAAGAAGTTTATTTGCTTATTAAAATATTCCATATTTGTTTGAGACAGGTTCTTCTTCATATACTTTAATTTTTAAAAATGTGCCACAACATACTGAATACAGAAGCAGATATGAGAATCCAGCTGTCTTCTTTAAAGTTAGACATTAAAGAGATTTGTAAAAATATAAAATAATACCTCTCCTCATTAATGTTTTTGTTTTAAAATATAGCTATTTTTTGTAAAGATGTTATGTTAACATGTAATGACTTAAATGGGGGCCAGAAGATTCTATACTGTATTCTTATCTAACTGGGAAAGGGAAGGACTTTAAAAAAAAGAGAGAGAAGGATTAATAACAAAAGTAAATCCAAGATAGGATATCTTGGGTGAGCTGAGGGCTTTGGCAATACAAAATAAATCGAAAGGAAAAAAGTGCTTTTTTGGAAAATTAGGAATAGCATTAATACGTAAATATGTATAGCATGCATCTACATATATGTGTATGTATACACACATGTATATGTGGACATTGTATATTCAATAATATACAAATATGCACACATGTATCTATATATGTGTGTGTATATGTGTGCATGTGTATGCATCTATGTATTTATGCACAGATAACTTTATACTTATTTATTTTAGAGATTACCTCCCTCACACTGGAAGTACAGCGGCTGGCCACTCAAGGACCACATTCCACTGATGATCAGCTGAGAAGTTTTGACCTGTTCAGTTTCCAAGCTGAGTAGTTTCACCCTTCTTTGGCAGCCTGGTAGCTCTCTGTTCCCTTGGGGCTTGCCAGATTGGTGCTGGACTTTTTGTGTATACACCTGATGGACTACAGTCCTACTGCAGCTCTGAACTCCTAGCTCAAGTCATCTATCTGTCTCAAAATTCCCTGGTAGTAGAGATTATAGGCATTTGCCACCACATCCAGCCACAAACAATTTTAATTATAACTCTAAATATAAATGGATTAAGTTCCAAATAAAATGAAAGAAAATGGAAGAATGGATAAGGAAACAAAACACAATTTTTTGCACATAAAATAATTTTAAGAACTTACAGACATAATAAGAAAGTAAAATGAGGGCACGAGACAAATGTATTATGCTTCAAGCATAACTGGCCTAATTGTGATAGTGTACTGACTAGTGGCATAGAGGCAATTAGGATCCACTGTGAACATTGTTATGTGTCTCCTATGCATGATATGGAAAGACAAACAATTCTTTCATCTAGACAACCATGTATATTAATGTTTTACTATGTCAAAATGTGTGCATTACATATCACTGTGTGACTCCTAATGATATCCAACCCTTACTCCTCTACAGCTCTGAGAAATGAGAAATAACTTTCTGTGAGATTGTCTCACTAATGGAATTATTGACTCAGTCAGTCTCCCACTCCAAGACAGTGACTCTGAGCTTGCTATCTTCACACCATACATTTGTCATTGCTCGGTAGTTCAGTCACGTCCCGATCTTTGTGACCCTATGGACCACAGCCCATCAATACTGTCCATGGAGGCAAAGATATTGGAATGGTTTGCCATTTCTTTTTCCAGTGGATTAAGGCAAACAGAGATTAAGTAACTTGCCCAGCATCTGGGGATGGATTTGAACCCAGATTTTCCTGACTCCAGGTTGAGCACTCTATCCACTGAGTCACCTAGCTACCTACACTATACAGAGTGTGACACTGAATTCTCTTACTTATCTCCCCTTTCTAGTTTCTTCCCTTCACCCCGCTTTCCTCATGCCTTGTCAGTTGTAGTCGTGAAATTCTACTTAACAAAGTAACCGTCACCTTGAGAGCTTTCAGGAGATCAAATATTCTTATCTGCCTTGGAACCTAGACAATACTATCCCTCTTCTAGCTTTTATTTTCTGTGAAAATTACAGACCCAATTTTACAGACAAGACCAAGGAAAAGAGTAAGAGTATGTGGAGTGTGTGTGGAGGGAGGAAGGTTAGGGCCATTATAGACTGATTGAAAAAAATATTCATACATACACACATTAGTAAGAAAGATTGAAAAAAAAATTCATACATACACACATTAGTAAGAAACCAATTAGTAAGTATAGAAACAATAATTTTATATAAATACTGACATTCTTATACTCTTTGTGTATGAGTATCTTGTTCTACGATAAAATATGAATTCCTCAATTTGGCATTTAAAGTCCTTCACCATCTGACTCCAATATATATTTCTAGAGTCATTCCACCCCACTCCTTCTTACACATTCTACATTTCAGTCCAACTAACCTACAGGTAATATTTCCTGTAATTCTCTCCTGCCTCATCTCTGCCTCTTGGCATCCTTTATTTCTTTTTAAGACTTGGATCAAATGCCACATAAAATTTTATTTAAAATATTTTTCAAAGAGCCTATAGTAATATAACCTTCCAAATTTCATTATGACTAAGATCTATGTTAGGTGTACAAAGATTATTCAAAGTTAAATAATTAGCATAAGTAATTATATAAAAAGCATTATTATATCAACGGATGCATAAATCCCTTTAATAACATACAGCATTCATCTATACTAAAAACTAATAAGCATAGGCATGGAAAGACCTTTTTCAAATAAGAAATTTTTTCAATTAGTTTTAGGAATAAAGCAAGTAAGTCCCCATTCTCCATGATTATTTGATATGCCCCTATAAACGCTAGCTTTAAGCAACAAAAGGGAGAAATATAAAGCGGGAAAAGATCAGCAAAGAAGCACTTAGATGATCCCCAATAACACTTGTTACAATCTTTAACTTGAAAACACCAATTAGCTAAGAAACAAAGTGATAGAAGTGAAAATTTCAATAAAGTAGGGGGATATAAAAAAAAGAACCCAATTTTTATGTATATTACTAAGGAACATCAAAAAGTAAATAAGAAACACATCATTCAGAATAGTTAAAATATGCAAAATATCTGAAAGCCAACCTAGCAAGAAGCAATTAAGACATAGAGGAATATAATTACAAAAACCAAACCAAACCAAAAACAAACTTGAATAACTAGACAGACATTTATTGTTCATGGATAGACAGTGTCAATAAAACAAAAAAAGATGGTTCTCTTTAAATCAATTTACTAATTTTGTGTTATACCAAATTATTACCAAGGGAAGTATTATAGAATTGGATTTTTAAAAATTTTTAAATCTATCCACTTTATGGAACTAGATAACATTATTTGAAGAAACAATATCTAGAATGAGATGGCTTACTTCTCTGTGTTTTACAGAACCCTTTGGCAATCTATTGAAGCCTATGGACCTTTCACAGAAACATAAAATAAAATAAAATACTTAGGAGCACAAAAGAAGCCAATCATATCAAAATACAGTGATCTAAATATTTTTTTTAAAATTTATTGACCACAAGTTAAGAATCCTTGGTTCACAATCTCTAGGGAAATAAAAGAGGAAAAAGAAGTAATGAAGAAGGGCTAGTACTACCAGATCTCAAACTATCATAAAATAATAATAACAAAACTATTTGTCACTGATTAAATATATCAATATAGATTAGTGAAATAAACCGGACAAACAAGATTCAGAGATGAACAAAATAACTAGGTGTTCAATAAACTCAACAAAAATAAAGCATTAAAGGAAGGTCTCTTAAGCATTCCTGGGAAAGACACAAAATGGTTAAAAAAAAGTTTTATATCAGCATCCTACAGTATCTTACAGGTAGATAAGCAATCTAAATATAAAAGATCACATCATAAGATAACCAGGAGAGAATTGATGGATGTGCTTTCAGAATTATGGTTAAGGTAAAAATTCATAACTCAAAGAAACATAAAAAGGAACACAAAAGCAAAGTAAACAACTTTAATGGTAAAAATGAAAAGGATTTGGAATGAACAAAATCAATGCAACTAGAAGAAAAACTATCAAAGGAGAAAATTTTACATTTACTATCTGTAATAAATCCAATATTCCAGTTATATAGAGAATTATTTATTCATTTCCCACTAATTTCTCTCATTGAATTGGGGCATCAAATTCCCAGAAAAATCCTTTCACCAGTAAACTCACCATCCTGGGAGATTATATCAACTTTGGTATGGTACTCGCACTTCTATACTCTCAGATTGTAGGGCTGGAGTGGAGGAAAGAACGCTTCCCCAAACCTCCATTTAAAGAGGATTCATGGACCCTCTAACTCTTCATTTTCTATCAGCTACACTCCTTGCACTAGAATCTATTATGCCAGATACTTTCTTCTCCCTCCCCCCTTTTCAGTTTTCTTTTGTGTTATTGTCTTCTCCCATTAGATTGTAAGCTCCTTAAGGACAGGGACTGTCATTTTTAAAACTACTGAGCCATAAGAAATCATGAACATGAAGAATTCAGAGAAAAATGTGAAAACATGTATGAACATTATAATGCAAAGATAAGAAAAATGCAGAATTCACATATGTAAATGAAGAAACTAAAAGGCAGCTGTACTCAGATTAAATGTAATTATCAATACTGGTTTCAGACAATTGGCAATGAAACCTATCTTTTTCCTTTTGGTAATGGAATGATAGAATATGGGTATTGAATGTTTCTATATGCTATCAGGTTTCCTCTCTGTTTTTGCTTACCTGTTTGTGATACGATAGGGTTAGGAGGTTGGAAAAGTATATATCAGAAAATGAAAGAAGCATCAATAAAAATTTAAAAAAAATAGTTGGTATGACATAAATTGAGGAAGGAATTGGCACAACCTGTGAATTGATTTCTCTAGTAGGACTAGACTTGTACTAGCAAAGATTTCAGATTTAATCACTTTCTCTGAGCAAGTTCAGAGGCAGCTGAGATGGTGTGGTGCATATCATGCCAATTGGAGTTAAGGCGTCCCAAGTTTGACTTCAGCCTCAGACACTTATGTGTTATGTAGTCCTGGATAACTTAATTAAACTCTTTCTACCTATTTTGTCATTTGTAAAATGGGGATAAAAATGACATTTTCTTCCCAGGGTTTTTGTTAGGATAAAAAGCATTTGAAAATCTTAATGTATTAGAAAGGCTAGTGGCTCTAACTCATTATCATCATTAATATATATATATATATCCCAAGGGATATACTTTTTGGATGATTGAGAAAACTTTTGTAATAATCTCATTGGGCTAGTCTTGAAATCAGGATGACCTGTATTCAAGTCTTGCCTTTGATACATACATATTATGTGCGTGACTGTGAACAAATTACTTAACCTTTTGCTCCAGCAGGCAACTTTCTAAGACTTTAAGTGACAAATGAGTTACTGATCTGTATAGGTGGAAGAAATTTTCACATCTGGAGTTTTTTTCACAGATAAGAAAACAGATCTAAAGAAAATAAAACAGCTTAACTAATGAAGCCTTTCTTGGAATGTATCATAATGGGCAACTGATAGAATGAAGAGGCATGAAACACTTCACAGAAGAATAAGAACAAAGTGTGAAAATTGAAATGGGGAGGGTTCATAAAGGTTAGAAAAGAAAACATGTTTATTACAAAGGGTTATTAGAAGTAGAGAAAGGTAATTTCCACTTCGATGCCTTTTGTTAAAGGACAAGTAATGCCTGAAGGCAGGATGATAGACTAGTTGAGTTCTGAAAGTCCCTTTTGCCTTGATGATTCTTTCATTCTGAAAAGAGTATGTTTATAAATGACTTTTGCATGTCTTCCAACAAAATGGGAAGAGGGCTCCCATTGATCACTGACTCTACACTGCTGTACCAGAAGCAAGGCAAAATAAACAAGACAAAGGAGAATCAATGTGCTAGCCATGCAGTATTTATAGCACGCTTCAAAACAGTTATATAATGTTGTATAAACTTCAGAGTTCTATATAAATGAGAACTATTATCACTCCCCAGTGCTCTTCCAAGAAATTTCATCACCTTTAGTCTCTATATCCATATATATGAGGTTTGCACATCCAGTAAGATGAATACTTTCCAAGACTGATGAATAAAGCTTGACGCTTTCAGACACCTTAGGCTCTCAGGCTATACTGCTCATTGTTATCTATTACACAGGTGTTTAATTTCTAAGTAGGTAAGAATTTATGATTGGAGGGGGGTGGGAAAAGGGGCTCCCTAGCAAGTAGTCCAACCCTTTTACCATGATTTTCCTCCTATTAACTCAATGTTGATGTCATAAAAATTTCCATGGCAACACAGTGCCATACAATTAACACTTTTCCCAGAAAGATCAAATCTTAACACTCCTAGACACATCAAAAGAATCATTATGTCATCAGTGATGATACCAGACAGGGCACCTGCTCCCCTCTTGCAGGGTAGCAGCTGTGCTAATAATGTGACGGGTGTTCTCTCAAGAGAAATGCTCAGATGTGACAACAATTTTTCAGTGAGGTTAAGTTTGAGTCACTGTTCCTCACCATCATTTCAAACTGTCTTTTAAAAAAATGATTGTCTCCACCTACATAGTAAAGACCCAGTGTACTTGCTCATCTTTACTCATGCTCCTCAAAGTCTCTCTCAGGCTAAGTTTGCCTAGGGCAGCACAATGTTTCATAACTGTTTATAGTAAATGAGTGGCTGTAGACGGGGAGGAGGAATGTATCTCTCTCTCCCTCTCTCTCTCTCTCTCTCTCTCTCTCTCTCTCTCTCCCTCCCTCCCTCCCTCACTCCCTCCCTCCCTCCCTCCCTTTCTCTTTTCCTCTCTCTCTCTGTCTTTTTTTCTTTCAGTTTGCCCAAGGCACATGCTGGAAAAAATATGGACAAGGTCTTTAAAACTATGGACAAATCAGACAATTTCTAAGTCTGAAAATATTCTTCAGACACAAGATTTCTGGTATATCCACTTCTGGGAACAAAAAATAGACCTTTTAAAGTAAGATTTATCCTCTACTAATCTACAATACAATACAATAGGCATATGTATTTGATTACTTACTATCTCAGCAAAGAGGGGAGGAAAAGAGGAACAGAATTTAGAACTCAAACCTTTTTTTAAAAAGTGTTAGAAAGTTGTTTTAACATGTAATTGGGAAAATAAATTAATACAACAGGTAGCATTGCATAGTGGATCCTAGCTGGCCTTGGCACAAGGAAGATCTGGGTTCTTTCATAGTTCTTCTAAGATTATAAATTGCTGAGAAAGCACTGAATTGTTTGATAGGGGGAATTCCTCAGCAGAAGTGCTGGACACCAATGAAATCGGAGATCTAGTCTTCTCTTTCTACTCCTAGCCCCCTCTTCTGATAAAATATAAATTTTTCTTTTTTAAAATTCACTGGCTACATTTTCTTTCAAGAACAGATTTTTGAGACTGAATTTCAAAACATGAAAAATATTCTATAAAAGAAATGTTTGACCATTCATACTAGCTCAGGGTAAACATGGATTTGTCCCCTGGTGGCCACATGGAGGTGGCGGTGGTCTTGTGTTCCTCCTCATAGTGACCACTGTCCACATACCTGCACTAACCCACTCTGCCAAATGATGCAGCTGCTTCCACCTCTCCAACCACCACATTCCAGCTTAATGACAGAGAAGGCAAGGGCCAGACAACTCCTTTTGCCTTCATGGTCATCTTTTTTTGCTCTGAGGGGAAGAAAAAGTTATAGTTTCAGCTCTATATTTATTAGATTCAAAACAGGTTCACTGGTTTCATTGCACAATGAAATGGGCCCTAGACAAGCTAACCATTTAGTATAATGTTTTGGGAATAGTAAGTGCTGAATAGAAAATGGCTGAATGAATGAAATTAGATGCCATCTAGACAGTGCTACCATTGACCAATTTGTGGGATATCAGGCAAGTTATTTCTTTCTGTTTTCAGTTTCCTGATCTCTCAGATGGGTATATGACAGCTATCTCACCCTATCCCAAAGAGATGCACAGATCAAAGGAGTGTGTACATCAAAGAGTCAAAGGAATATGTATATCAAAGAGTCCTATATACTATAAGATGACATACACAGGACAGACAGCAATGTAGGCATGGTAAAAGTAGCAGTATTTTATGGTATTTCTACTTGCCTTCTGTAGGATTGCTATCGCTTCAAACATGTAGATTCATAGATTGTTAGAGCTAGAAATTACTTTAGGTGTTAAAACAGTAATATATTCAATCTAGAAGGATTTTTTTTTCTGTTTTGCTACATATAAAAATATCTTTGACTCTATTTAGATGAAGGGAGGCAGCCAAATCAAAACCGGTGACCGCCCTCATTCATACAGACTTCCTTCATCATCTCTCACCCAGAATGTTGTAATCGTCTCTTGCCTGGTCTCCTGGCTTCTAGTATCTTCGCTTACTCATCCCTCCTCTTCACAGCTGCTAAACTGATGTTTCCAATGTACACGTCTATCTATTTCACTCTCCAACCCAAAAACTTTCAGTGGTTTCATACTGACTCTAAGATATAAATTCTTGACTTTGTCATTTAACATCTGAAATAATCTGACTTCCACTTACCTTTACAGACTTACTGCATGTCATTCCACATAATAATTCTGTATTCTAGCTAAACTAGACTATTAGCAGTACACCAGATTTGACTTGTCATTTCCTATTTCCATGCCTTTGTAGATGTCCTTTCCACTACCACCCCCATGCCTCTATGACACATCTCCTCTTTACCTCTTAGAAACCTTACTTTACTAGAAGGTTCACCTTTCCTGAATATCCCACTTCACACTTATCTATCCTTTCTGAAATTATTTTATATTTACTTCTCTTTGTTATACCCTTACCCTTCTCCTCAAAGAAAAACAGCTCATCCTTTAGGGCAGGGAAAGCCTATGACATCTTTTTCCTTCTTTTCACAAGACTCAGCACAGTGTCAGTGTCTTAAACATAGTTTATAAATATAGAATGAATGGAATTCTTTAAACATAGTTAATAAATATTTGTTGTATTGAATTACCAAATCAATCAAGACTTTGTAAGTGTGTGCATGTGTGTGCGTGCGTGCATGTGAGTGTGTGTGTGTTTGGGGGGGGGATGGTTGCGATTTTTTTAACCTGACCACACTTGGACATATTTTAACATAACTGTAATCCCTTCCCATTCTTTACATGTTGACCTTTGATTAACAGACTACATAATGATCACACACAGGTTTTCCTATAACCCTCTGTTTTCATGACACAATAAGAGAGTGTGGATTCTATTGCTCTAGCTTTGTGTCAACCAGGATAAGTTTGAGACAAAAGTTACAGGATTGTAGGATCATAGATTTAGGACTGAAAGGGCTCATTCTAGTCTAATCTCTTCTTTTTATGGATAAGGAAATTGAGATGTGACCTCCCTGATATCACACAGAAAGAGAACAGCCCCAGGTGTCAATAGAACAGATGCCAAGGATCACTTCCTGATCAACTTAATCCCTGGTGCCCTTTTTTCATAGCTTCCATATCCAGATTCAGGGGAAAATGTCTAAGAGAAATCAGCACATTGTCTAGTGACACTGAAATAGTTTGCAATCAAGTTTTAATTTCCAGGAGAGTTTTTCTTACTTGAGTCTTTAATTTGTGATTTTGCTTGTCAAGTTCACTTTGGTCATTTTTCAGTCCTATTGGACTTTTTGTGACCCTATTTGGGGTTCTCTTGGCAAAGATAACTGGAATGGTTTGCCATTTTATTCTTTACTTCATTTTACAGATGAGAAAACTGAGGCAAACAAGGTCAAGTCATTTGCCTGGGGCCACACAGTTAGTAATTGTCTGAGGTCAGATTTGAACTCAGAAAAATGAGCCTTCCTGACTCCAAGCTCGAACTCTGTCCATTATGCCACCTTGTTGTCATTGTTTTTATCAAACCTGCCTAAAAGTTAAAATGCTACATGTAATACATACATACATATATAAATAATACACACATACATATACATACATATATGTACCTACATATGTGTAGTATATGTGTGTATATGTATATATGATTCCAGACCACGTTTCTTCATCTGTGTTTTGAACCTGTCTATCTTGACATAAAAGGACTTTACACATTTGTTTACACTTTTTAGGTAAAGACTAATACGCTACTGGAACTGAAAACTTCGGCAGTTATTAGTCAAACTTTTTACCTTCCAGAAAGAAAGCCTTAGAGGGGAGAAATGACATGTTAGCAAGGCTGAAACTAGAACTCAGCTCTTCAAACTTTTATCCAGCTTTTTTTTTCTATAATACATCTCATTATAGCCTAATTTATTGAAGCAATCTCTGATCCTTCAGAAATGAGGAACATTTTAAGTATTTTCCATGGAACTGAATAATATGGCAATATTCAAGGCAGAAAGAAAACAGGCATTCACTAAGAAACTACTCTGTGTGAAGCACCATGCTAAGCACTTTGCAAATATAACCTATTAGATAATTTCCCTCATTTACAGTAGAGAGAAGGTGATTGAATGTCATGCCTGGATTCAGAAAGAACTGTGTTCAAATCCAGCCTTAGATATGAAGTGTTTTAACATTTAGCTGTGTCCCTGGACAAGTCACTTAACCCTGTTTGTCTCAGTTTCCTCATCTGTAAAATGAGTTGGAGAAGGTCACACTACTTCAGTATCTTTGCCAAGAAAACCCCAAATGGAGTCATAAAGAGTTGTATGTGACTGAACAACAACAAAGAAGATGGAGAAGGGAAATATAATGCTAATAATCCCATACACAGACAGTTTTATCATCTAAATACAGGAAGTATGAATAGCTAGTTGGATGATACTTACACAACTGGGACATTGGAGTAAGTCTTCTGCTTCCTTGTAATAGGTTGAAAAGCTCCTTACAATAGGTTTAAGAAGCTTTCAAAGGATGCCAAACTACCCTGGTAGAGAGGTAAGGAGATATTCAATCCTTAGCAGTAGGTACCATAAATAAGACCACTGAATACTGGGGAAGTATGGACCTCTAACCTAAAAAAAGCATTAGGTTTAGAGTAAAAAAAAAAAAAAAAACCAGGGTTGAATCCAGATTCTGTTTCTCTACTTTGTAGTTATCATGTAACATTCACAGTTATGTTCTTAATTTCCTTAAAAAAATTCTAAAGAATGTTAACCTAAAGCTCACTAAAACATTTCAACATTTATAAAGGCATTCATACTACAAGATGGAAATTACATTTTAGTCTCTGATTAATCTTTAATTGGTTTATAATGCCTCAAATGTCTGTGGTTAGAGAGGGGGAAAAACTCTATTTTTATCTGTCTTTATCACTACATTCTCCAACATCACCAGTGTTAGAAAAGTAGAGGAAAAGACTATTATTTTAAATACTGTGAACATTTCTTTTCCTCAGGCTAAAAAAAGTTAGACAACATGTCAGATCTATGGAGAAGAAAATAATTTATAACAAAACAAGAGATAGAGACCATTATTAGAAGTAAAATATTAAATTAACAAGGTTTTGCACAAACAAAACCAATGCAACCAAGATTAGAAAGAAAGGGAGAGGGAACCCTCCTCACAGTCCCAGGGCAGAAAAGAGTGCTTGTGGTCACTCACAGACAAGACCACAGGACAGGAGAGGAGTAAGCACCTCTCCTTAGATCATACCACCTTGGAAGAACTGAAAACTTACAAATCCCTAGAAGTATCTCTGAAAACAGCTACAAAAACCCCCTGAAGCTGGAGACAGTATGTCCTCCATATTTGAAGCAGAGTCCTGCCTTAACAAAGAGTTAAAAAGTCAAGAAATAGGCTGAGGAAATGAGCAAACATAGAAAAACCTCAGACTATAGAATCTTACTTTTGTAACAAGGCAGATCAAAACATATAACCAGAAGAAGACCACAATGTCAAAGCTCCTCCATCCAAAGCCTCCAAGAAAAATATGAATTGGTCACAGGCCATGGAAGAGCTCAAAAAGGATTTTGAAAATTAAGTATGAGAACTTGGGGGAAAATGGGAAGAGAAATGAGAGTAGTGCAAGAAAATCATGAAAAACTAAAGGAGACCCTCAAAATACTGAAGAAAATAACACTTTAAAAATAGGCTAGACCAAAAGATTAGAAGGAAAGTAAGAAAGCTGAAAAATAATTCTATAGTAAATGTCTCTGGTAAAGGTATAATTTCTTATATATTCTTAAATAAAATAAATATTATTAAATAAAAATAAGTACAAGCAGGGACCTGGTTGTAGAGAACTAATTCAAATTTATAAGAATGCAAGTCATTCCCCAACTGATAAATGGTCAAAGGATATGAACAGGCAGTTTTGAAATGAGGACATAAAAGCTATCTATAGTCATATGAAAGAAAAATGCTCTAAATCACTATTGATTAGAGAAATACAAATTAAAACAACAGTGAAGTAAAATTGGTTAATATGATAGAAAAGGAAAATAACAAATGTTGAAGAGCATGTGGGAAATTTGACACACCAATGCACTGTTGGTGGAGTTGTGAACTATCCAACCATTCCGAGTTGTTGTTTGTCCTTCATTCTCAAAGAAGGCCATGACTAGCAAATGGGTTGAATTTAAGTGAGGGAGGACTTTGGACACATCTGAGTCCAGTGGCAAGATATTGCTCAAGATGACTAGAAATGGCCCTGGATTCCATGGGAGACCTTGGTCTTTTTAAGCTAAGGCCTTTCACAGGTCTCAGTTTGACTAACGCAAGGTCCATTCAGTGTTTAAGGTTAGGTAAGAAGTGAGGCAAAGAACAAGCTTTTTATGCAGTAAAAATAAACTCAATCTGGGAGGAGGAGACCCTCTGGGTTTCCTGCAAAACAGAAGCAATTGCTATTTATAATCTCAGGGGAAGCTCTAGATGAAAGAGGGAACTGTATCTGGGCAGTTTGGGCACTTTACACATATCATCTCATTTGATTCTCACAATAACCCTAGGAAGTAGATACTATTGCTGTCCCCATTTTACAGCTGAGCTTACTAAGGGAGAAAGAGATTATGGGATTTGCTCAGGGTCACTAGTAAGTATCCGGCCTGATTTGAACCATTCTGGAGAGCAATTTGAAACTATACCCAAAGAGCTATAAAACTGTGCATACCCTTTTATCCAATAATATCAATACCAGGTCTGTATCCCAAAGAGATCTAGAAAAGGGGAAAGGACATATCTGTACAAAAATATGTAGCAGCTCTTTTTGTAGTGGCAAAGAATTAGAAATTGAAAAGATATCTATGAACTGATGAACAGCTTACCAAGTTACATTTTATGATTATAATGGAATATTACTGTGCTATAAGAAATGATGAGCAGGCGGATAAAACCTTGAAAACACTTACATGAACTGATGCAAAATGAAGTGAGCAGAACCAGGAGAACATTACACATACTCATAGCAATACTATGGATGATCAATTATGAACGACTTAGCTCTTCTCCACAATACAATGATTTAAGACAATTTCAAAGGACTCATGACGAAAAGCACTATCCACCTTCAGAGAAAGAACTGCTGGAGTCCGAAGGCAAGTCTAAGCATACTAATTTTCACTTTCTGTATTTTTCGTGTGTTTCCCGTCCTTTAGGTCTATGTCTTCTTTCTCAACATGGCTAATATGGTAATATGTTTTATATGATTGAACATGTATAGATAACCTATATCAAAAATTGCTTATTTTGCAGAGTGAAGGAAGAAGAGAGAAAATTTGGAATTCAAAATTTTTAAAAAAATGAATGTTAAAAAACTGTCTTTACATGTAACTGAGGAAAAAAATAACATAATATTTAAAAACTAAAAAAACCAAACAGGCAATTCAAATGATTTATGAATCTCAGATACCAATTATCTCAGACCACAGTCACAAAATAGACACAAGACTTAAGCACTCACCAGCAAAGTTTTTCCTTCTTATCTCCATGGACATAATTTTCTTTACACCACACAAAAGCACAGATAAATAGGACTGTAGTGTACACATGAAAGCCCTCTCTTTAGGTCAATTTTTGGAGTTCTTTGATTAATTTTGGTATAATTTTTGTTATTCCCCCTCTCAACTAGGAAGACTACCCCTCCGTCTCAGCTATATTCTGAGTACCTTTGCTGAAGAGGAAATTCTTCAAAGGTCTGAATCTCCAATTTTCCCTACCTCTTTATATCCTGACTGTTTTCCAATGTTTTTTTTTTCAGGCCACCTCATCCTTTAGCTGTAAAACTGGGAACTTCCCGTTGAAGAGAATGTCACCTGGGGCCTATTAATGACTTCCCCAAAGAGGTGTCAAACAAAGGTGGTCAACAATGGGAGGATGCTAGATTTTATATTGCTGCTTATTTCCAAATTATCACAGTGAACACAAAATAGCACCCCAAGATGAATGTAGACGGACAAAATTGTAACTCTTCCCACACCAAGTGCTTTATTGAGGTTGGGAGGGTCAGGTCCTCAGTTGTAGTCAGTCATGGGAAAAACCTGAGGTGATAAATTCAACCAGTGATCTCTTAGAGTTTTTCCCTGGAGGGCTACTTCAGGGACTGTTCTTCCTTTCTCAGTCCCTTCACCAACTGGTACATTTTAAAATTACGGTAAACTGAGAAATGATGGACTGAACATGATCAATTTATTAGTTAGGCTAAGCAGTAATCAGTAACTTAGGTCACTGGCTTCTTTCATTGACCAAAGACCCTTGAAGTAGGGTTCACCAGTCTTAACATAGTTTGAGGGGAATATAGAGTTGGGAATGCAGGGGAAGACAATGAGATTGGTTACAGAGCAGAGAGCATCATGGGGTTGTGGGCAACATGGTTAGAAACTGGGAATGAGGGAGTACCAACAACCATCTCCTTCCCTCCTGTGAATAAGAAACATTCATTTTTGAGTCTACCTTCAAGGACTAGACTTCTTTGGAAAACAAACCAGACATCCTTGAAGGATAGCTTGGTGGTATAAAGATATTAGACCAGACTCCCTGGTGTCCACCTGCCTCCTTCAAGGGTAACAGATCTCCTTGACACAAGAATAGAACAGCGATTAACAAGAAAACTGGATTCCTAAACTTAACTCATTATAGGCCAGCTGAATTTCTGAACTGAGTTCAGAGGCAAAGAAAGATGACTTTGGCAGTTACAGGGGCAAAATCTAACTCTAAATCGACTCAATTAAAAATCATATAAAATCAATATGATTATTTCACCTCCTTGGGGCACAATTTTCCCATCTATTACAAGGAAGAGCTTGGATTAGATGATTTTCAAGGCTAAAGCTAAAGAAACTCAAGTGTTGGCCTAGACTATCAGGGCAACATTGCTCTAACCTATGGATGTCAAGGTTTCCAATCCAAGGACCACCTTTATTACATGGTCTTTATTAAAACCGTGGTGTTATTCTTAGTCAAAGCATCCTTTCTAAAGATTGGACTCCCCTCTAGTTGAAAGAGAAGCCAGACAGTTTCTAGGTTTGGAGATTCAGAAAGAAGGGACCTTAGAAGTCATTGAGCTCTGGCTTTAATGTAGTGAGGTGAGTCAGTGAATATTAATAGAGAAAGTCTGGAAGAGAGGAAAGCAGTCTGGAAAAGGTAGAAGACTGCAACAGGGCCAGAAGGGCTCTAGAGATCTCCTCTAGATGAGAACAGGGGAAAATGGACTTTATTCGTAGAATGAATAATTCAGGTTTTATACAAGCAAATACCTTCTGTATATCCTCACTGGGCAGTCTTCAGAAGTAAGTGATATTTTAAACTATCTGGGAAGATACAAAAAAGACGAGCCCTATTGCCTCTACTCTTGCCCTCAAATCTAAAGTCATTTTACACACAAAGTAATTGAGGCAAATAGAGGTTAAGTGACTTATCCAGGGCACATATAATTTTATCTGAGGTAGGTTTTGACCCCAGTGTTTCTGATTCCCAAGTCCAGTGTTCTCTCCACTGTTCTTTGCTACTTCTGGATATCCCTGGAACTGATTTATTTAAACAGGCTATTTCATCTTTTAAAATAAACCCATGCTTACATCAGAATATAGCTTTCTTAAACACATTTAAATGAAGTTTAGGATTTGTGGGCAGGAACTATGATTTTCATCTTTGTAATAAACCTGGCATTTAGCACAGGGCTTTTTACATGTAGTTGGCACTTAACATACATTTGTTAAATTGAATTTTAAAACACAGAAATATAAAGCAGATTCAGATTCACTGCAATGAGAATAAAAATGCTCTCAGCAATGCTGAGTATTAGGGAGAAAGGGGCAGAATGCAACCAGTAATGGCCTCGAGAGTAAGTCCCCAGTACAAATTCTGCCCCTAGATGACACATTGCCTATAGCCCATGTGATTTACCACCTGTTTTCACTAAGACAAGGCTGTAATAAAAAAGGTGTCAGATTGTTTTCTCCCTCTACCTTTTCCCCTCCCCATCTCCTATCATCAATAGCTAAGCCAAAGTAGGTATTTTTTTTTTGCTGTATTTACTTGTCCACTTTGCCTCACAGTAATCTAAGCTACAGCCACTGACTTTTTATGTATTTCTCTGTTTGACAGCAAGGGCTGCAAAAAAAAAATCACTGCTACCACTTCATATTTACAAGAGAGCAACTCAAAGGAGTCTTCTGCTCTCTAAACACTGGAAGGCTGGTTTTTTCAGTTGTTGATATTATTCATCTCCCAGTTCCAAAGGCTCTGATGAGTTTTAATTCAGAAACATTACAGAAATGGTTTGGGGACACTCATCACCTATGGATTATATAGTTTATATTTTCATTCATTTCTTGGTAAAATATTTGGGCATCCCTCACTTAAAAGACAGAAAGATCAGAGGGTGAAGGAGAAAACTATAATATCATTAAATGGCTAGAGAACATAGAAAAAAATTATGTAATGAGGATGGAAAAGAGGCTATGAAGAGGTGGCCTTAGATTATGGAAGCATTTTTTTTAGAGAAGACGCTAATAGAACGTCTCTACCTCCTCTCATTTAGGTCAAGGGGAAATAGACTTCACTTGTAGCATGAATGGTTCAGTTTTCATATAAGCAAGAACCTTTTGAATATTCTCCTTTAGCTATCTTTAAAAGAAAGTGACATTTTTAAACTTTCAAGGATAATGTATAGCCCTTTTGTCTGTATGTCTGGGGATGATTTTACAACAAATGTTCAGGTGATACAGGTAAACAGCTTCTATTAAACATTCATAACATTAACTGAATTCTGACACAGAGGACCATACATTAGAATTTGGACACACTATCCATAATAGGGCCATCCTGAGAGTAATCACATGCCAACACGGTTGAAAAAAGCATCATATCAATCTCTGATAATGATTTCTTCTTCAAAGCAAAGCTTCCTATTGAATTTAAATAAATAATCTTAGAAAAGACACTGCAGTGAACAGGTCTGCTGGACAATTTTTATGACTCTAGGGAAGGTAACGGGATTTTCTTCAGCAATGCACCTTTGCTTAAGGATGGGGAATTTTGATTAAATCTTCTAGAGTGAAGCCAGTCTTCAATTCTGATCAAAGATAAATAACAGAGGGTTTAGAAGTAAGACATGTGTCCTTCAAGTCATATGAAAATGCTGGGACTCTATTATGGATGACTTTGTTGCAATAGACATCAGGAAACCTAAGTTTAGAAAAGACTGGCTTCATTGTTCCCACACTCTTGATCCTGATTGCATATTGAAGGAAAGGCACTTATTACTGCATCACATGAATACCAAGAAAACAGCCAAAAAACCCTTCCCTGCTCTGTCAATGTATTCCTAGAGCCCTAGTCTTTGCAAAGTCTGAGAGGCTAACAGAAAGGGAGGAGGTTGAGGTGGGGAAAAAGAAAGAAATGGAATATTAGGCATTTTTAAAGTTGGAACCATCCTGCCTCCTCCAGACTCGCTGTAAATTCTTTATCATGGAATTCTTACAGGTAAAGAAAACAATATTTTGGGGGTCAGAATAGAGGTAATGGGACTCCTCTTTTTCTGCCTCCCCATGACCTTCTCGCTTTATTCTTGTCTTCCACCTCCTTTTGACCCAGGCTGCTTTTCTCTCTTTCAGAGTGTTTTGCAAAGTTGAATATACACAGATTTAACTCACTACATTAAAACCACTCTGGCTACATACTGTCTGCCACCAAAAAAAGTAAGGGGATTAGATAAAAATTATTTTTTAAAACCAGAAGATAATGTTGAGATTCTAGTTTTATGTGAAAAAATTTATTTCATTGCATTAATAATAAAAAAAATCTCACTACCTGTACATGACTACATATTGGTTGAATTTAATAGTTTTAAGTCCTTTCATTTAGATAAAGAGCTATATATATATATGTATATGTATGTATGTATGTATGTATGCGCTTCGTTTCTCCCTATCCCACTTAAAACAAAACCAAACCCTGGACTGGCATCTTTTCTTTAGTTTAACCATTTTGATATGGGAATACAATGATGCAAAACAATTATCTCTCAAGGAGCTCACAATCTGCTAGAGAAATACAGTCTATCCACAAAGATAAATATGACACAAGGTAGAATCTAATAAAGAGAAAACTGCAATGCCAGAATGTTCTAAGAAGAAGCAAATGCTATGTATTAATCCTACTCTAGAGATGGAAGTATCCAAGGCCCCTTAGGACTTTGTCTCAGGGGCTCTGAGGGGCAGAATGGGAAGCCTGTTCTGCACTCTATACTTCCTCTCCAGGGTGACTGCAGTCCTATTTTTCTTCCTTTGGTCTCAACCTAGCAACATGAGGGTCCTCAGGGTCCTGTTGCCATGACATCCTTCTCATGGGGCTCACTTTTCTTCCCAAACCCTGAGGGGGCAGATCAAACTCTCTGGGTGATGAGATTTTCCATCTATGCTTCAGCTGTACCCATAGCTAGAATGTCCTCTTTCCTTTCCTATCCCTTCCTCCCTCCCCTTCACCAAGATTTTCTTTAAACCTACTCATTTTGACTCTGGTGAAATAATTCCTAATTACGGGCCTGTGGCAGTGCATTGCTGGTCTGTCTCTGTTTCTACCCCTTCCCCATATGTACATGCATGTGTAAACATACACCTATACGTATATTACCTAAATATCATATTACTGCCAGTTCACTTAAGGTCAGAAAATACTTAGAATATAATAAGATAGAATTCTATGAAACTTCAATGGAATGTTGGATAACCTTTTAGAAAAATAAATTACTTTTCTGTGAAAATAAGTTATGATGATCATAAAGGAAATGCCCCAGATATGCATCAATAATCAGTGAAAAGCAATCTGATGGCAGAAAAGTTCTGTTTGATCTTGAATGAGTCACTTTTGATTGGGGGGGTGTCTCAGTTTTCTTATTAGTAAAATGGAGATAGAGGACTAGACGATTTTCAGGGTTTCTTCTATCATGGCCTTTCTTTAACACTGTATTCCTTTAAATCTAAGTTCTCAGACTTGTCATTATTTCACTTAAATTGTGATATTTTGGAAAGGAGAAAGATAGTGACAAGAGAGAATGACTAGCGTGGTAAGGGGAGGGGACTGGGGGCCAAGATGAGAGAATAAGTGGGAATATTTAATCTGAAGAAGAAAAAATGTAGCAGTATCTGAAAAACTAATCACATGAAAAAGGAATTAGATTTGTTTTTACTCTGGAAGAACAAGAAACAATGAGCAGAAAATAAAGAAGCAAATTTTGGTTTCATATGGCAGGGGGGAGCCGCGGGGCACTTCTAATAATTACAGCAACTAAAAAGTTGAATGACCTGCCTTGAAGGGAGCTGTCCTCTGTCCTGCTGCTCCTCTTCCTCTCATGGGAAGTCTTCAGCAACATCGTAAAGGGGGCTGCTGTTGAGATGTGGGCTTTATTAGATAATCTTTGTTAACAGGATTTTTACTGAGTCAGTCTCTAACCTGAGAATGCTGGGAGTCTTACAAAGTAGCCCTAGAGAGGGGAGTGCCAGTAATCAAGTAGTTAGATTAATCAGTTTCAGAGTGAGGAATGTTCTCTTAGCTGAAGTAAAAGCACAGATTATATACTTAAATCACAAGTAGGGAAGGAGGGGGAAGGTAGATTACAAACAATCACTTAGTGGTTTCCCACGACAAACGCACAAATCCCACAATACAACAATTCTGGCCTCAAGTCTTTTGGGGGTCGTGACCACCTCCCCTAGGGTATAGAACTAGAGTTTTGTGATGGGAACAGTTCTACAATCTTTGATTCATTTCACTTAAACTCCAGAGCTTGTGAGCATTGTCAATTTTGATTAGTTTAAGCTGCATTGTGAGCTCTGACTCCTGAGCTAGAGAGGCAGCTCTTGAGAAAGCTAAATTATTAGTATATTCATTACACATATCATATCGATTAATATGAAAGTTATAAGTGCCTTCTCACCTTTAAGATCCCTCCTAACACTGAGATAATCTAGTAATGTCTTCATTTTACAGAGAAGGCAACTGACTCCCCCCCCACGCCCACGCTACCCGCCTTCCAAAAAAGGAACGTAATTTGCCCAAGGTGACACTGGTAATACTTGATAGCACCAATATTCAAACCCAGGGCTTCAGATTTCAAATCCAGTACTTCATTAACGACCACCATGCTGCTTCCTTCCAAGGAGTGTAAGCTGTGAGCTGCACTCACTGCTTGACAGAAATACACACTGACTAAATCTAGTATTGTCTGCATGAGAGAAACTCACTTATCTCCCACAATAGTCAGCAAGATCTAAATTTAGTTTATACTCCTAGTGCATTAAAATAGCATCAAGAAATCTCATGATGTCTAAAGCCATCACATTGAAAATTTCTGTCTGCATTGTTAATAGCTACTTGCTAAGATGGCAGTTGCCTATGTGAAGTGATTATAGTCTCTTAAAAATATGTCCTTTATAAGTTCCCTAAAATAAACACACCAAGGAAACAGAAAATGGAGTCAGAACAACAATCTTCTCTAAAATAATGGCCACACAAATATCACAACAAAGGCATCCATAAGTAATAGATCTCAACCTCAGACAAGAATTAAGCGTTGCATTGTGAGAAGTTTTATGAGGCCTTTTTTATTGTTTACTATAAAAGTTTAAATGTTTTCTTCCAGAGTTCCAGTGTTAAAATGGTAAATTAGAAAAGCAAATGAACATTTTTATTCAGGCAGAAGATTTAACTGTCAGGCACATGACTGAGGTGGAAGTTGAGTTGGGGACAGAGGAATTAAGAGAGAGAAAAATAAGGATATTAAAACTTGGTGTATTTTGCCTTTTCCATGAAAGAAAACTGTAGGTCACCCTAAACCTCAAGGTCAGCTTCAGAGGTTTTTGTTTTTTGTTTAAACCTGTGATTTCCTTGGTATTGGCAACTTCCTGTGAAGTAAGTGCTTCTTTTAATACACCTCAGAGATTTGTAGTCTTTAAGGGTTTCCCAGAACACTGGGAAGTTAACTTACTTGTCCAGGGTCACAAAACCAGTACGTGTTAAATAAAAGACTTTGACCAAGGTCTTTCTGACACCAACACCATATCATTTGAGAGAGATTTAAAATTTATAGAGCTTTAGAATTTTATTTAAAGGTCTACTTCCTCTGGTAAAATACCTCTAAGAAATACCTACTATCCTCCCACCAAAGACACAGTGTGATATTATTTGACCATCATGACAGACATGTATCTAATTTGGCAAAGAATTTAGAACCTATAAAAGGATTTTCAGTAATCTAGAGAAGTTCAAGTGAGTCCTCCCCACTATCACATGCCCTACAACGGAAGCAAGGCTTCTGCTGTTAATTACCCTATAATTTATTAGCTATTTCTATCCATCACTCCTTTGAAGAGGAGGCTGATAGAGGACTTCCTTTAAATCTGACATCTTTCTTCTTCCATGACTCTGGTTAATTAAAAGGCATGTTTATTGGAGTCAGTGGCAGAAGGAAAACCTTCTTCATATATTTTTGCTGATGATACACTTGGCCTAAGAGATGTGAACAACAACGCCTTATAAAACCTTGAGTACAGGACTCCATTCTGAAACTGACTTTTTTTTTTTTAATGTTCTTCGGAATGATAGCAGTTCAAAAATATATTTTTTTATTTCAGTTTTCAACATTCATGTCCAGAAGATTTTGAATTCCAGATTTTCTCCCCATCTCTCCCCTCCTCCCATTCCAGGACAAGGAGAACCCTAGCTATCCCTTTCCCCAATCTGCCCTCTCTTTTATCACCATCCCCTTCTCCTATCCTTTACCCCTCTATTTTACTGTAGGGCAAGATAGTTTTCTATACCCCTTTGCCTGTACAACTTATTTCCTAGTTGCATACAAAAACAATTTTTAACATTCCTTTTTAAAGTTTTGAGTTCTACATTTTCTCCCTCCCTCTCCACCACCGTCATTGAGAAAGCAAGCAATTTGATAATGTGTAGCCATGCAAAACACTTTCATGACAGTCATGCTGTGAAAGACTAACCACATTTCTCTCTATCCTGTCCTGCCCTTCATTTATTTCATTCTGTCCCTTTTCCTGTCCCCCACAGTACTGTTTCCTTCTGATTACCCCTTCCCCCAATATGCAGTCCTTTCTATTATCTTTCCTCTCCTATCAACTTCCTCCCTGCCTTCCTGCAGGGTAAGGTAGATTTCCATATCCAATTGAATGTGTTATTCCCTCCTTAAGCCAAATCCAATGAGAGTAAGGCTTACTTATTCCCTCTCATCTCTCCCATTTCCTCTCCATGGTAAAAAATTCTTTCTTGCATCTTTTATGTGAGATGATTTACTACATTTTACCTCACCCTTTCTTTTTCTCCTGGTACATTCCTCTTAGCACTTAATTTTATTTTTTAAGTATCTTCCCTTCATATTCAGCTCATTCTGTGCCATCAATCTATCTATATACACACATATATAGGTGTATATGTGTGTATGTGTATGTATATGTATACATGTATACATGTATACTTACACATATGTATTACATAATACACACAAATACCTACAATACAAATATACGTGTGTATATATGCATGCATACATATATGTATATGTATACACATGTCTATATAGATGTGTGGACACACATACATGTCTGTATGTGTGTATATATACATATATTTTTTTTTTCCCTCTAACAACCCTAATACTAAGAAAGGTCTCATGATTTACAAATATCATCTTTCCATGAAGGAACGTAAACAATAATAAGTCCTTTATGGCTTTTCTTTCATATTTACCTTTTCATGTTTCTCTTGATTCTTGTATTTGAAAGTCAAATTTTCTATTCAGCTCTTGTCTTTCAACAAGAATTCTTGCAAATCCTCTATTTCATTGAAATTTCATTTTTCTCCTGAAGTATTATACTCAATTTTGCTGGGTACGTGATTCTTGGTTTAAATATTAGCTCCTTTGACCTTTGGAATATCATATTCTAAGTCCTCTGATCCCTTACTGTAGAAGCTGCTAAATCCATTGTTATCCTGATTGTGTTTCCACAATAGTTGAATTGTTTCATTCTGGCTGCTTGTAATATTTTCTCTTTGATCTGGAAACTCTAGAATTTGACCATAATATTCCAAGGAATTTTCCTTTTGGGATCTCTTTCAGGGGGTAATCTATGGATTCTTTCCATTTCTATTTTGCCCTCTGGGTCTAGAATGTCAGGGCAGTTTTCCTGGATAATTTCTTGAAAGATGATGTCTAGGCTCTTTTTTAAATCATGGTTCTCAGGTAGACCAAAAATTTTAAAATTATCTCTCCTGGATCTATTTTCCAGGTCAATTGTTTTTCCAATGAGATATTTCACATTGTCTTCTATTTTTCCATGCTTTTAGTTTTCTTTTATAATTTCTTGATTTCTCATAAAGTCATAAACTTCCATTTTCTCCATTCTAATTTTGAAGAAATTATTTTCTTCATTGAGCTTTTGTACCTCCTTTTACATCTGGCCAATTCCACTTTTTAAGGTATTCTTCTCTTCATTACTTTTTGGACCTCTTTTGATATTTGGGTTAGTCTGTTTTTTAAAAGTGTTTTCTTCAGCATTCTTTTTTTGGATCATCTTTTTTTAAAATTTATTTTTAACACAGTTTATAACAGATAAGGCAATTCAAACTTTTGGTCAGGTGATACTTCTTTTTAAAAGCATTTACAATATGGACCACAAAAGAATTTTTTTTTTAAACATAAGCCAACTGAGACACAGATAATATTTACATTGCTAACTTCACAATCTCTTGATCTAATTGTCTCCTCAGTATTACTAAGAATAAAAAGACCCAAACTTAGTGTTGTTGGTCTAAAGTCTTATGCCTAATAGCCTAATTTTAGGCAACCTCGGATGTTCCTCTACCTATAATCTATAATTGAATAGTATTAAGCTTACAAACGTTTTGACTATAGAGAATTGCCACCAGGAGTAGGGACATTGCAAGGAAACAATATCTCCC